>JAPMLY010001864.1:0-73083 GCA_026401115.1 Tetraselmis chui | reverse complement strand
GATGGAGAAGGCGAGCCGCCTTGGTCCGTTGTGTGCTGCTCGTTTGTAGCGTTTCCGGGAAAGGGTTCGCTGGCGGAGAGGCCGGCGAGGCGGTGAGTCTGACTATCACCACTAAGGACGATTCCCGGGCGGCGTCTCACCTGGGGAGGTGCACAGGTACGAGTGGAGGTGGAGAGCCGGGGGGGAGCTACCGTGGCTACCGTCCGGGACGTGGGCAACGGCGAGTATATTGCCAGCTACAGCGTAACGGAGAAGGGGAACTACATGGTACAGTGCGCCTCCGAATGTACTGCTGTAGACCAACCCGCTTGCCACGCCCCCCCCCCCCCCCCCCGTCTTTGCTCCGCCCTTCGCTTCAGCTCACTCACCCCAACTCCCGCCCTAGCTGTTGTTTTTATTTCCCTGCTCGGCCTACACTTTGTTGTGTGTTTTGAAAACGCTAGATCCCGTGCTCGCGGGCACTCACGGCGTCGGTGCTGTGTTTTGTTCCACTCGCCAGTTGAAGATTGCCATAAACGGGGAACCCGTCGGCGGCTCCCCCTTTCCCGTTTACTTCAGCGAGAAGCCCGCCGGTTCCGGAACCCCCAACGCCTCCAACCCACTGTCGCCCGGCGTGAATGCCAACGGTCAGGCGCCACCGCCTACCGACCCTACCATGGCCGCCGCCGCCGCTGCGGCCGCTGCTATCGCCTCCTCCTCCGCTGCGCCCCGCCGTGTCGCTGCCTTTCGCAGGCGCAAACCCTGGTCTCGCGGCGTTCATGATGCAGGGCGCCGGGAACATGGGGACACCAATTCCCATATCTACAGGCCTGGGCATGCCCAGCCTCCCTGGCATGAACGTGAGCTCCACCTTTTCCTGCCTCCTTCTCATGATTTTCATGTCCTGTCATTTCTATTTTATTTCCCCTGCTTCCCAAACACAAGTCATTGAGACAAAAAACATGTGACTGCTTATGTTTTGAGCTTACGAATGAAAAAATAGTTAAATGCACGGCTTGGCTTGCCTGAGTGTCTGGATGCGTTGTGTCTGATGAGAAAATAATGCTTTGCCACTCAGCCCAATGCAGTGGACGAGATGGTCACGTACGCTTCATGTCGGTAACCTTGCGCCCTTCATGACGCTGGAGCAGCTCAAGCTTTTGTTTGCGTACTACGGCACCGTGGTGGAGGTGCGCATGGCAGGTGACAACAACCAGTACGCGTTTGTAGAGTTTTCGAACTCGCAGGAGGCGCTGGGCGCACTGGCAATGAACGGCGTGGTGGTTGGGGACCGAGCCCTGAAGGTACCCTCTTCCCGCCCCTCCTGTCATCTATTAACCATAGCCATACATGCAGATAGACCCACATGCTAATGGGGAACTGTAAGAATGTGCTGAAGTGGAAAATATATGCATACGCGCAGACCCATAGACTCATAGGCACACACACACACACACACACACACACACACACACACACACACACACACACACACACACACACACTCGCCTGTGGTGTTCCACTCGCCTGTTCTGAATTGACGTTGCTGAATTTTCTGCATGCAATAGGTTGAGATATCAAAGACGGCAAGGCTGGTGAAGCCCGGCAGCACGGCGATGGCGGCCAACAGCGCGCTTCTGGCTTCTGCAGCCCAGATGCAGCAGCTACATTTGGCGCAACTGCAGCAGCAGCAGCTGGCGATGCAAGTGGCGCAGATGCGCGTGGCGTCCAAGCATGCACTCGCAAGTAAGCCAAACCTACCATGTCCCCCAAGCCCTGAACCCCTCACGCCACTCAAACTTTCGACCATGAATGCATCTGCACATTGATATATTTTAATCAATCAAATCAGGATTCATATCAACCTCATTGGCATACGTAATGTTTCTGGTATGTCGCCGTGACTGCACATAAAATTGGTGTCATTGCGCGTTTATTTGTCTCCTGTTGAATTTTTGGCATGGTATTGCTTTAGCCGAGCATTGCTTGTGTGGGTATCTGTGACTGACCTTTGTGGTGTGGGTATGTCCGGCGTTGCAGACCCTCCACCTGATCCAGAGTCTACTGCGAAGGCGGCAGCTCTCGCGCTGTCAAAGAGGCTGATGGGTAGCGGTGGCGGCGGGGGCAATGATGGCAACAGACGAGGGCGCAGCCGCTCCGAATCGCCGCGCAGGCGGTACTCGCGCAGTCCGGGGCGTCGCAGGGATCGGCGGAGCCCCAGCCGGGACCGATCGAGGAGGGAGCGTGAGAGGGAGTACTCGCGACGCAGTCGGAGCCGGGACCGCAGTAGTCGGCGTGAGCGGCGGGAGCGGAGTGGGAGTGGGGGGCGGAGGGACAGTGGGCGGATTAGAGAGCGGAGTGCTAGCCGCGAACGGAAGGATAAGGAGAGGGAGCGGAAGGACAAGCGGGAGCGGCGTGAGAGGCGGCGTAGTGTGAGCCGCGAGAGGGACGGGCGGAGGGAGGGATCAAGAAGGGAGGGGTGGAAGGAGTCGAGGAGGGAGGAGGGGAGGGAAGAGGGAAGGGAGAGGTCTCGGAAGGAGGGAAAGGAAGAAGCAAGGGAGGAGAGTAGGAAAGAAATGAAGGAGGATGTGAAAGAGAAATTGAAAGCGGTGGCGAAAGAAGAGGCTGGAAAGCCCAAAGAGAAGGGGGTGGAGGAGGTAGGGGCGAAAGAAGAGAGGAAGTCCATGGAGGGAAGGGATGAAAAATTGGAGGAGAAGGATACGAAGTATGAGGAGGACGAGAAAAGCGTTGGGGATGTAAAAGAAGGGAAGAAGGCAGATGAGGAGGGTGAGCCAAAGAAGGAAGAGAGGGAGGAGAAGACCAGGGATGTGGCGAAACATGAAGTGAAGGAGATGAAGGAAATTGCAGAGGAGGTGAAAGACGAGGTGATGGAGGCCAAGGAGGATTCTATCGAACAGGCAAATGGAAAAGACGGAGTGAAGGAGGGGAATGGGAACGGCGAGGGAGAGGCGACTGGAGCTGCGCTGCCACTGCCGAAGAAGTGCGAAGAGGTCGAGGCAGTTCAAGAAAAGGGTGACGAGGAGGATGACTGCGAGGGAGGGGTTGATGGGGAGGTGGCTGAGGTGAAAGCGACGAGGGAGGAAAAAGAGGGTGGGAGTGGGTCAGAGGATGAGAGGGAAGGGGATAAGCGAAGGAGGCACAGTCGGAGCCGGAGCCCGAGGAAGCACAAAAAGCACAAGAGCAGCAAGGAAGGCAAAAAGTCGAAGTCGAAGAAGGAGCGCAGGCACAGGAGGTCGAGGGTGAGCCACACAATCCCTGTGTTGTTTCACACGTACACACACCACCACCACTACTTTCGAAGAAGATTACGCTTTGTTGTGCATTCATATGTGCCTGTGCTTTCAAGTCTTTGTTTGTCATTGTGGCCGTGATAATCAGACCGCGAGTACGTCAGCGTTTGTTGTGGATCTTTGTTTATGTTGATTGGTTGCTGTCAGTATATGCGTTGTGGTTGTTATGTTTTGCGATATTTTGTGGATGCGATGCGATCGATTGGGTTTGTTTGGTTAGTGTTGGGCAGTGTGGTGTTGTGTTTCTCCGTCTCCTGTTCTCGTGTGTTTTATGGTGCGGGGTGGTATGTGAATATAGCCTGGATATCAAGTTGCGTTGTCCTTTACGGTTGTGTTAAGCTATATGCTGCGACTGCCTGTGCAGAGCGGGAGCAGGGAGCGCCGCTAGACGTGGCTCCATCACCCCATGTTAATTATCACTCACCCTGCAGGGTGTCAGAGCAAGAGGGGGACACCATTGAACTCTCGCACGGCAGAACCTTCTGCTGTTGTCATGCTAATGGCGTTGCCCCTGCCCTTGTTCGGCTGCTGAATGGGAGAGTGCCTCAGGCGTGTTGTTTGCTATGTCCGCCGCCCCTCCCCTGTCCCCTCCCTCCCCCCTTTTCCCCCTCTGCTGCTAGGCTGCCATGGAAGAGACAGCTGCCCCTGGGAACGTTGCTGCGGTGCCCCTCCCCGGGCGTCTTTTGGCATTTTAAGAGAGAATAGGCAACGCCCCTATCCCATATATGTGTGTGCATCTCGACAGCAGCTGCGGTCGCCCTCCGTGGCCCCCTGTCAGGGCCATGCCCTTCCTCTCAGCGACATCTTCCTGCCGCACCCCTTTCCCTCCTCATTTCATGCAGGCACCACGGCAGCCAGGCGACCCAAACCCCAATCTTCACCTCACTCTGGACCGAATGGGAGCGGCACAATTATCTCCTCACCGCTCTCCCCGCCTCGTGCGTAAAAAATAACTCACCCCTGTTAACTTTCGTACCAACATAATGCATATGAATTTCACTGACCTTTGTGCGCCCATTTCCAGTGTTCCATTGACGACAGTGTCGGGACTGCCATGTTTAAAATCTTTGCTGCTCTGCGTTTGCATCCTTATCCCGATCTTTAGTTGACTAGGCTACCAGACTGGCGCAGGCCATCGCATGTAACAGTTTCACACCGTCTCATTGTGATAGTGTGGCATTTTCTGCCATCACCCTCTGTTGTCAGAACATGACTCTGGTTAACTCGATGCTTTCATATAAACATTCACAATTCGCTTTCGCATCGCGACATTAGAGAAGGTGGAACTCATTGTTAATTGGGGCGATTTTAGGGTATATAGATTCGGACAGTGCAGGGGAATGCGTCAACCCTAATCATGAGAACAGTATGGCGGTAGTGTAAGTATTCCCGAATATTCTGCTGCGAGACAGATAATCACATGGAGAGGCGGCCGTGTTGTTGGATGAGCGAGTTACAATGCCGATCATTTCGCCAATACACGTGACATGCATGTGCGTGTTTCAGCACAGCATGGCGTTTGTCGGGAATCATTCTACAATTCGCTAGTCTCCGCCCCGTCTTAGATGCTCCACGGCTGAAGTGAACGAGCAGAGGAACACATTGCCAGAGCCTCTGGGTGATGTGATTAACGGAACCCAGTTTCCCTGTGACATGAACAGATATATCAGTCATGTGACAATTGCCAATTGAAAAGTAACCTAATGCACTGAAATTCATCACGCGTCATACTTTCACAAGCAAGCTACCTGCAGCCAGGGATCTCCACAGTCTTGATGGGGACTGTGGTGCGGGGAAGGTACTCGGTGGTGATTCCTTTGTACCCCATTGTCGCCTTGCTGCCGACCTTAACGCACGGGTTGGCCTGCGCCAACGAACGCATGGTATTAGTAAACACCATACCGTGACATGCCATTCCTGAGGCTAAGGGACCTGGGAATCAAGGAGGAGCTGTACGGAAGGAGTGAATGGAGTACGTATGAGAACAGAACAAGCGAGCCCTCACCGTTGGCCACCTCGTTTGATGGGGCATGTCGAAGAGGAAGGAATTCAATGTCTTGGGCACACCTGAGAAGGCACCGGATAAGACACATTCAGGAGTGACGGAGGCCCTAGCTGAGGAGCAGCGTTTCCGTTTCTACTGTGGAATGTGTCAGTGCTGTTGATAGACAGAGGGAAGGGGGTGGAACTTGCTTGAGGGGTTGATATGTATGTGTGTGCGGTACGACGGTGGATACCTGGCAGCAAGTGACCCCGCTCGTCCACCACAAACTGAGTCGCCTTCGTCTTGGAGCGGAGTGTGTTCCAACGCCTCGTCGCTGACGTTTTCTGGGTAGATGAGAGCCCAAGTCTGAGTAAATTTCATCGGCGGCGCAACGGGTTATTTCACCGGACGACTCGTGCGCCGTCGACGGGTACTTGAAAATAAAGAGCAGTAGGTGGTTTTTGTTCTTTTTTTTGGGGGGGGGGCTTTGCGCGCACCACTCCAGTCTCACTGTCCTTCGGTATCTCCCAATTCCCGAGCGACTTCGGGGAGTAGTTATATTCATACTGGTTCGCTGCGAGCGTGGGCGGGGAGAGGGAGGCGAGCGTCTCAGTATGATAGCCGTAGTTCAGCAGTGCACTGTGCACGGGGATTGGGTGCAACGCGTGCGGTTCGGGAGATCAGTACTGGTACCCGCCGGTAGATACGGGCGGGCAAGAAGAGCTAAAGTTTGATATCGAGGCAAAAGATATATAACGATCAGCTTCGAACAACCGTGCTTCGAGTGAACCGGTATCCGCCGTGGCTGTAAGGTGTGACAACCCACCGGAAAAGTTTTTCGACATGCTGGCGTCACTTCTCTCGGGATGTCCGAGCGTACGTCACGATCCCCGTCCGCAGAAACCCAAGGCTTGGTGTCCGCACGCCCGCAAGCTCACGCACGGAGCAAATAATTTGATGGTTTCTATAGCTTCGGAAATTACGGCCTCTGCACAGCCCAGTTGGCGTTGCTGCCTCAACTGTTGAGTCGACGCCGAAGTTCACTGCCTGAAACAGTAGCATGTCCCACCTGTCGTGGCATGCGCGGCAGTACAGTAAAAGTACAGGTACCATGTCATGTACCAGTTTTTTTTTTTTTTTTTTTTTTAGTACCAGTATCGGTACGGTACGGGTCACCATATGCCTGTATTCAGCAGTGCGTGTATTCCCACTACGGCACTACCGTATTTCAATACAAAATATTAATTACAAGCAGGAAAGTAGTGGAATCCACCAGCAATAAAAAAAGGCACAGAAGTCTGAGCCCTCGCGGGCGGAGCAGGGAGGCAGGCAACAGCAGCTGCACCATCGTGGAGAACAGCGATAAATCATTTTACATACTAGTGCACAGCTTACTGTCTACTAGCATGAATTTAACTGTATTGTTATGGTCATCTTGTTTTAAATCCAAAGGTTTGCATATCCAACTCCCATGTGTACGGGACAGTGCCCCCCGCGGTTACTATTACAGTTAGTAACAACGCGTCGTACCTCCAAGACAACCCACTTGAACTGGCAGTAGGACGCAACCAACGACCAAATGACTTCCCCAACGGTTAGCTCTAGCTAGCCTTCGCCTCATAAGCCAAAACTAGCTAAGAGCATGGCACTCTCTACTTCCGTGCTCAGCCAATCTAGGCTTCGCGCGAACGCGGTCTCGACTTTAGTAATGATCAGGGTGTCAGTTTTATCATCGTCCCATGCGCACTTGGACGTCACGCGATACTTCACCTCGTTCAGCTACGCAACCATGCATCATGCAGCTTGAGCAGTCTACGTCCGCCCCGGTGGCCGACGCTCACGCTATTTCGGTCGAGCAACGCACAACCGAAGAGATTCGCACGACCGTGTCGACTTTGGAACACCGGATCACTGAGCAGTTTTTGGCGGCTAACGCTGCCTTGCTCGCACATCTCCAAACACCAACAACCGCATTTGCTATTACAAATCAGCAACAGTCCACCCCCCCGACTCGACACTAACGACGGAGGGTGGTAAGGCGGCCCCAGAGCCACCTATCAACTTGCTTGACGACGAACCCGAACCGACCGCGTCCGAGTTCGTCGACTTCACCTACTACGTCGAAGTCATCCTTGTCTGGCTTGAACGTCCCCCACGCGACATAGAGGAACCGCGTCTCTGGGCTCTAAGAGACGAATTCGCCCGTGCCCTAAACAACAAAAAGACACAAGCCGCCTACGACGAGTACCTCCTCATCCCTTGCTATGCCTTCTGCGACAGCTGCGCCAACACGGCAATTAGCGAGGGCTTAGACGCGCTGTCGAACGGTCCACCTCTATGGCCAGAGCAAGCAGCGGCGGTTGCCCTTATCAAAGCGGGGAATCGCACCCACACAACGACGGAGGAGGCCGCCCGTACTCGATTGGGCTTCCTCCGCCTCACCAAGAGCGGACAAGCGAGCTCGTATACGGACCGCGTCTTCGCCGAATTAGCGCACGGACGCTTTTATCGCCCACGACCTACCGCGGTCTCCGGCCCACTGGACGCGCTACGCCAAGCTTTCATCGACCGCACGTTGGAAGTTAGCTTTCACGCCGCCAGCAAGGCGGCCGCTGGCGCACCATTCGCCAAAGTCACTCATGACAAGCCGTCCGGATTAGATGCCAAAGCCCGCAAAGCGGCTGCCGACGAAGCAGCCACAAGCGCCCCTCCGGCCGCCAAGACTATTGACGCAACGCGGTTACCACGAAAGAAATGATGGTGTGGTCCGCCCCGCCGATTCTTGCTCCCCCTCATATCCCTTCATGCGACATCGCGTGCGATGAAGAGGGCGGGAATGGGAGCACATCGGCGCGAGCGGCCAAGTCATACATTGGATCCGCCATGCCCCGACCTATCGCAGCATACGTTCGAAGAGGAGGTCTACCACCTCCTCACTCGCCTAGGTTCCCGCTCAGAAATCCACTTACCCACACCCGCCACCATCACCCGTAACATATGGGCCACCAGAGAAGACCTCCTCACAACTCTCCGTCACACATTCCGCATCCAGACAGAACTCTACTCCGACCCCCTCAATAAATCCCTCCACTCTAACGCTTACCATTCCCTCTACCCCGAAGACATAGTCTTCTCATCCAGCGGCAGCAAAGCCCCACACACATGGCAAGGTACCAACATCGCCAACCCAGAATACGACCACGAATGCATGCGCCGCGCCATGGAACACGCAATCACCAGCGCACACCTCACAGCCCCTCACACACCCAGCGCAACCATCCTCATCCTCCCCCGATGGGAACGCACACCCTACCGCCACTCCAAATACATACACTCCCCATACACCCACCACCTTTACACCCTTCCCAACGACGCAAACACCTTCTTACCCCCCGACCAACACATTGGCAACCCCACCCCCACCCCATTCGGCACGAGATGGATGGTCGACATATACCTCGTCGCCAACCCCCTCGCACTCTCCACCCTCCCGCCACCCACAGCCATGACGGCACTTCACAACACCCTCGAATTTATCTACGACACCCACCTCCCCAACCCCACCATCACCCCCCCTCCTCCCCACCTCTTCGACACATACTCACCCCACTCAGCATGCATATACCACCTCCCCCCAAACCCAACTCACCCCATCACATGCCCCCTCCCAGAACGCCTGCATCTAACATACCCCCCACCAGAGGTACTCATGCTTGGAACTGGCAGGACTTTGTCTACACCGACGGCTCGAAAAAAGGACGCTCGTCCCCCCTCGGAGCAGCAGCTATCCACCCCGCCTCGGACACCAAAATCAAAATCCTGGTGACCTCTACCCCTTCCTCGCACACAATAAATCGCGCTGAATTAGCTGGCATAGACATAGGCCTCCAACTTGGCCGTACCCACCTCCTTACAGACAGTGCGTGCTCCCTCCGCCTCATACAAGGATACTTAAACTGCCCTTTAGCTTACAGACACAACATCCACCGCGACACCCTCCTATCCATCACACACACCCTTAAAACCCGCTGCGACGCTGGTATCCGTACACACCTCGGCAAAATCAAAGCACACAACCACTACTTAGGTAACGACCTCGCAGACACCCTCGCCAATCAAGTAGCGGTCGGTCACCCACCCGACACTACATACACCACAGGTTCAGACGTCACGATAGGCCACTGGACCTGGCCATACACCCTCATTCCACAAACCCTAGGAGACCCGTTACCCTACAGATACACCAACCTCAAAGCTGACGCACACACCTACAACACCAAACACACACACACGCCCCTCTCGCAATCTACCAAACACGGTGCCCTCCTCGCCCGCGCCGCGGAGGACGGCGTCGATTTCTCTTTCCACAAAAAACACTCAACCCTCACAAATATACAATTCACACACAAGCAAGAATTCATGTGGGGCGTTCACAACACTCGCCTTCTTACTCATAACCCCACCCTACGGTGCCCCCTCTGTGGCCAATTCACTAGCAACGGCCACATGGCCGGCAACTGCCCCACCATGTCTGGCCTAAGACATGACCGACACAACAACGCGCTACAACTCCTTCTCTCCCTACTGGAACGCCACAACGGAGGACGCTAGGAAACCATCACTGCAGACTTCGGTAACAAACCCATAAAATCATTTGCTTCCCCCACCCCTGCCCACACCCCACTTGATTACCACCCACCTCACCCTACCCACATGCCCACCCGCCTTGTTGCTGCTGACGAAGGTCTCTCGCCCGATTCCCTAACCTCGTGTCCCGCCGTCCTCCCACCTGAGATTCTCCCCCCCGCGCTACGACCCCCCGCACACAAACCCGACTTCATCCGCATCCTCGAACCTCGATTCGTGGGTCACTAAAATGGTCGCCGACGTTACGCATCCATCAAAAAGATTCAGATAGGGGAATGGAAGTAGTGCACAGACAACAACCTCTCCCACACAGCTAACCTCATACGTGCCAAATACACCCCTTGCAAACGCCATCCGCAGCCACTGGCCAGGCACAGTGGTTGACATCCTTCCCATCTTCATGAGCCGCACAGGTACACCGCACTCCTCCACCATCACGAGTCTCACCTCCCTACTCACCACCCGCACCGACCCTCCTGATAAACTCGTCTCCAAAGCACGCCTCGACACGTCTCGCATCCTTGCACAACTCCATACGCATACTGTCCAATGGCTGCATCACCTCCTCCTCATATACCGCATCAAATCCCGCACGACCTCCCGCCGCGCCTCCGCACATTGCCCCTTCGCACGCCCCTGAATGCACACCACCATCACCCCGCATCAGACCCTCCCCGGGGGGGAGTAAAACCCCCGAACACCCTTGGAGAGGTTGGACATAGGAGGTTCACGGTCTAGCCCTGACTTGTAAGTTCCCTGTATGGCATAGTTGGGAGGGCCCAGAGACAGCAGCCGGCGCATACGGCTTTTTGGTGAAAAACCGGCGCATGCGGTACATGTTGTAAACAATTTTAATTTCAATTTCAATGGATCCGCCATGGAGTCCGCGTGAAGTTCAAGCAAGGCGAACGCCCACGCCCGTTCAACCACGGCATCTCTATGCATGACGCTATACTAGCACAACTCGAATTCCTAAACACAGAGCTCCCACATTTCGAGGCATACGGGGCGTGGGAACGCTCTTACAACCCGCGCTACGTGTCCCGCATGTTTCTCGTCCCCCATCCCGGTCACAACTAGTGGCGGCTGATTATCGACCTCCGCGAACCCAACCCGAGTTCAACATGCCATACGAGACATTGAAACACTTGCGCCACATGTCCCGTCCGGGCGACTACCTCGTCTCCCTCGACCTTACCGACGGGTACTACACCCTTGGCAGCCGGGAGGAAGACCGTGACTACTTCACGGTCAACTACCGCGGCACCCTATGGTGCCTCGCGCGCCTCCCGATGGGCTAGTCAGGTTCGGCTTACTACTTATGCAAGCTCACACATGTGTTCACGAACTACCTCCGCCGCCCCCCCTCCACCTACCCCAGCGGCAGCTCCAACAACGAAACGCCCTTCCAAACGTTTCCTCCGCAACACCCGTTGGTGCGGCACCCGCCTCCTACCTTACATGGGTGACTTCATGTTCCTCGCCGAGTCCTACAACGCCGCACTCCTACTACGACAACACATCGGAGCCCTGCTCGAGCAAATAGACCTCCTACGCAACCCCAAGGAGGGCGTATGGACGTCTACCCGAGTCGACGACCACTTAGGCTTAACCGTCGACCTCAACCACGGCGAGTTCTACGCTCACCCGACAAGCTCCGCCAACTAGGCCAACAAGCATCCGCTCTACTCGGCCGAGCGGCCTCGAGCGTTGGCTAACAACGCGACAACTAGCAACATTCGCGGGCAAGACACAGTTCCTCTACCTAGACATCGCACCCGCGAGTTTCTTTTTGCGCGAATTGCACGACGAGCTCGCCACACGCCGTGGCTTGGGAGGACACGTCCGCCTAACGCATCAGTTACGGCGAGACCTCGAGTGGTGGCGCACAGTTCCCGCCCATAACAACGCCATGTCCATATACAAGCCCATCGAGACCGCCTACCTCCATGTCGACTCTAGCAACTGCATATGGGGCGCCGTTTCGAACGACAACCCCAACTACCAAGTCCGCGGTTTTGGGGACGCGCGAGACCGCCACCAACACATCACATGGAAGGAACTCCGAGGATTTCGACACGCGATCGAATCGTTCTTCCCCCAACTACGAGATCACAACGTCCTCCTCCACGAGGACAACACTGCCGTGGTAGCTACCCTCACCAAGCTAACAACACAGTCACCCGAAATAATTACCGAGCTGCGACGCCCGTGGTACCTGCTCAACGCCAACGACATCCGCATTCGACCCCGCTACATCCGTCCGGTAGCGAACATCTAAGCAGATACTCTTAGCCGCGAACCGGGCATCGAGGAGTGGTAGCTGAACCCGCGAATATTTTCACACCTGCAAGACCGATGGGGGCCTCACAGTATCGACCGCTTCGCGTCTATGCTCGACACTCAGCTTCCGCGTTTCAAGGCCAAATGGCGCGACCCTCACTGCGAAGACGTCGACCACCTACACATGTCCGACGCTGCCAGGCGCTGCGAGAAAAACTAGTGCAACCCGCCTTGGACCGCGCTACTAACCCTCGTCACCAAACTGCGCCAAGTAGGCGCAGCTGCTACCGTCGTGGCCCCCTATTGGCCCGTCAAACCGTGGTATCAAGATCTCCACCGGCTCGCGGCCCATAATCTCCATTTCCCGCCCTCACGCAACTTTTTCTTCCCCAGCAGGCTCGGCCAGCACGCGGTGGTAGGACCACCCGGTTGGAGCATCATGGTCTTTCGGCTGACACCCCCTCGTGGTTGTACACCCGCCGCGGCGCTATCGGCCATTCCCTACGCGCCGCTCATCCTACCTACGACTCGCCCTCGCCCGTGCCGCTTCGAGCCCGCACAATGCACACCCCGCTACCGCCAAACTGTAGGAACAACCTAAGCCCCTTGGTCCTCCCCTGTGACTACTCAGTTCCGTGCCCTAGGGTAAATTGCCATTGGAGAGGTTGGGATTAGTGGTTTCATGTTGTATATCCTACGATCAAAAAGGTATTCTAGAAGGCCTAATCAAAGGGGCGCCCGAAAACAACGGCCGTTAACTCGGTGATTGTAGTTGTAAACAATTTCATTTTAACTTCATTTCATTCCTACCCCCTTCTACAAGGCATCACGGAGATAGGAACCCAGCGTGCCATGAAGAAATGGTGTGCCATTAAGTCAGAACGCACATTCCCAAGACATCGACGGAAGGGAACAAATGTAAACCGCCGTTCATACTCCTTCATGCATGCATAACTTTCGGATCGTAAAGCGCGAGAGTCCGCCGCACCCATGCTCGAGAAACGTCGAATTGCCACTAGAATAGCCAAACGATCAACAAGGTCAACCGCCATAGGAGCCAGCCCTTACGGGTAACATTACGAATGTGCTTTTGGCGAGTATCGCCAAAAATACGATTAGATAGGATTGTCATGGAGCGATTGTTCAAGTTTTTAATTACAAAGAAAGAAGTGGAATCCACCAGCAAAGACGAAAAAAATCATGCACATAAGCCATGGAGCGATACCCATGCATTTTTTCATTGGAATAGTTAAAACGGTTCCCCGGAAACTGGTTTCCCCCCATGGTAACATGTATATGGGTACCGATTCCTGGGTAAATACAATGTCAGCATGCAACATGCTCATTAGCAGATGGCGATTGCGTAATACGGATGTAACAACTATGTAATATACAAACGTTTGGACAATACTCCATGTCTGGACACATTTAGTTGGGCAATAGCTCAAACCACTGGAAAATAACATGACCGCCCCAATGCTGCGCGGGGATCGGCGGCTGACTTTTGACCAGGGGGCACCTTGACTATTACAGCGATGACACTCGCCTCCACACCCACCGCAAGTCAGACGCCTATGCTTCGGACAAATCTCATGGTGCTCTTAATAAACTCGCTAAGCACGTAGCGATGTCTCTAAGCAAGGGGCGAGTGCATTTAAAACGTGCACCGCTGGACAAAGGAACCAGCCGAGCCAACAACGGGTGCAGAAGGTGGCGGTTGCTAGGAGGGCGCCTCGCGAGTAAGCTCATCCTTGTTTCGCACTCCAAGTCCACGAGGTTCATGGCGATATTGACGCCCTTAACCGTTGACATGGCTGGCCATGATGATCCCGGACAACACATATTCAAGAGCAGAAAGGGCGTGGCTAGCATGGCCACTCTCCACACTGTTCGATGAACGTTTTCACAACTCGTAACACGTTGCAATACTCTCGCTTCTGTAAACAGCCGAGTGGCGGGAATCATCTTTCTCACCCGTATCGCGTGGCACATTGAGGTACATCTCACCGGCGTGGCAAACGGCAACGCTCTCCGCCCGCGCTTAGCTATCAAATGCAGTTGTGATACTTCCATGGGTTGAGCTGCAGTAGGTGCAATAGAAGCTCTAATGATAAGGACTCACTTGCACATTGTCATATAATAGCACGAAGTGGAAATCCACACGCCTACCAATGATAGTGTGCTTTGAGATAATATATAAAACGGTGGCAGCTCACAAATCGAACCCCTTGGTAGATGGGGAAACTCGCAATCATAATAGATGTGGGGCCGTGGGGGTCACAGTCCGGATCCTCGGTGCACCTGATACACGTCATGTACAATGATTCTCAGGCTTCACACTCATTGAAGTATGGTATGCCGATGTTTCTTAGTGCACGCAAAAAACTACCACAAACCAATAACTCTCAACAAAAAAGGCGATTAAGTACTCACTTGGGGTATAATCATCCGCACCATCAACTAGTTTTTCAAGAATATCCATTGAATTGGTGCAGGCCGCGGTTGAGCGCCTGACGGTGAGCAACGGCGAGTATCTGGGGCAAACATTTGTAACACCGATCAGTCGCCAGTCGCGATAGCATTGCAATTATTTTCCAAGCATACACATGCGCGAACTAACAAGCAAATTCATATGCACAATCATAGTAAAACAGACACACACACACACACACACACACACACACACACACACACACACACACACACACACACACACACACACACACACACACACACACACACACACACACACACACACACACACACACACACACACACAATACACGAACCCGCCCACACATGCCAACATAAACAAATATAGCGCCACCCGCGTACACACACACACACACACACACACACACACACACACACACACACACACACACACACACACACACACACTACACACACACACATGCTGACAACACCAAAACTTAAGAACATACTAACACGCATACGGGCATATTCACACCACAACATACCGACACAATCACATGCTAACAACCCTTAAGACGGCTACATAATCACGCCGACACACTAAAACATACACACACACATGCTGACAAACACCAAAACAAATGAACACACACTACTACATATACACACACACGCACACATGCTAACGACCACACGAACAAATGCACAAAGCAGATTATATAACACGCACACGGGTCCGTACAAAAGTACTAAATGCATGCTGAAAAATATTCAAACAATTACATTAAAATCACGCTGACGTACAAAAACACACATGCATTGACATACGGACACGTACTAGAATACACTCTTCCCATAAAGTCCGTTACTAGTGAAATATGGCCTTTCGCGTGGGGTGGGTGTTTATCATGTAGGGTTTCTATGGTTTAACTGTACTTTAGTTCGTTGAAAAGGCGGACCGAAACTTGTGTTGAATGTGAAGTAAAGGGGGAAGCGGGGCACTAATGGGGCATGTCACGGCTACACTGAAACGCATTAGGGTTTGCGGGTCAACCCCGATTTCGGGGCATACCCTGATTCGGGCGCCCCGGAATTCGGATTTTCCACACTTTGGCTCGTGAATACTCCCGAAATCGGCGACACAACATGCGATTTTTATGATCCCAGCATGTTTTCCGCAAACATGGGAGCACATGGGTGTGATGGCATGTGCCGTTAAGATGCTTGACGTGGGTGGGATCGTGGCCGAAAACCCACCTTTTGGGAGGCTTAAAAAAGCCTAACTTTGCCCTACGGTGTCCGATTCGAGTAAACTAAGTTGCATATGGAAGCCCTTCCCCCAAGTAAATCTAAGTTTTCAAAAATACAACCAAGGAGCACGGGCTAGGGACCTATTGGGCTTGAGGGGCGGTTGACTTGGAGTGTAAGCACCCTAGCGCGCGGATCGTTGGCCTTTCAAGCTTGCGCATCGCCGGGCGTGAAAAATGGCGGGGAGCTTTCAAAGTACCCTAGCACAGGCCTTTATTTGGCATGCGGCAAATGGCACGGCACCATGCCATCATGGGGCATGAAATGGGCAACGCCGTGATGCAAAAATATAAAGCGTTGATTGTTGAGCGTATTGGTGGAGCTGGCGTGCGGGTACCACCTGTCCCAGGGTTGCTAGCCCCGCGTGAATGTGGAGATTTTGAAACCCTAACAACTTCAGTTGGATGTACGAGGGCATGGATGACATCGCAGGGCGGATTTGACGCGAAACCCGTCCGATCTGCGTATATTAGTTGAAAACTTACATTTACTTGGGGGAAGGGCTTCCATTTGCAACTTAGTAGTTTGCTCAAATCGGACAGCACCTTACGGCAAAGTTAGGCTTTTTTAAGCCTCCCAAACGGTGGATTTTCGGCCCCGATCCCACCCACGTCAAGCATCTTAACGGCACATGCCATCCATCACACCCACTTGCTCCCATGTTTGCGGAAAACATGCTGGGATCATAAATACCGCATGTTGTGTCGCCGATTTCGGAAGTATTCACGAGCCAAAGTGCGGAAAATCCGAATTCCGGGGCGCCCGAATCAGTGTATGCCCCGAAATCAGGGTTGACCCGCAAACCCGAATACGTCATATCGTAGCCGTGACAAGCCCCATTTGTGCCCCGCTTCCCCCTTTAAATCCCCGTCAACACAAGTTTCGGCCCGCCTTTTATTCATAAGCTAAAGTACAGTTTAACCCTAAAAACCCTACATGATAAACACCCGCCCTACGCGAAAGGCCCTATTTCACTAGTAACGGACTTAATGGGAAGAGTGTAAATACACGCAAACACATGCTGACACACTACAAAAGATACACACAATCATTTGCGCCAACATCTGATTACGACAGATACGCAATCACACACGAATGTATACGGACAAGTATTGAAGCATTTACACACAAACACATGCGGACATACACACACATTGAATTAGATGCACACAATCCCACACGCATACGGACATGTAATAAAATATATACATACAATCAAGCACGCAAGCACGTGTTGACACATTGCAACAAATACAAACAAACACCCGCACCAGCACAACAAGTACTACGCAATCTGAAATGCATACGGACACGTAATGAAACACATACACACAAGCAAACACGCAAACATAGGTTGACAAACTGCAAAATATACAAAGAAACACATGCACCAAGACAACAACTACTGCGAAATCACATACGTATAATGACACGTACTATAAAACAATTCACACAATCAAACACATGTTGACACACTGTTGCAACGGACACAAACAAAAATGCGCACCAACGCAACTATTACTACACAATTACACACGCATACGGACACGTCGTACTGAAACATATACACACAAACAAACACATGATGACACACTGTAATGGATAAAAACCAACACCTGCGCAAACACAATTACCACTACGCGATTACACACGCATAAGGACATGTACTATAACACATACACACAATCACATGAACACGTACTAAAACATGCACCCCAGCCACACCCTCTTGATCGCGACCAATGCAATGGAGAGGAGGAACTTGACCTCGACCCCCGTTATTTTGGCCGAGGCCCCGCCGCTGCCTAATCTCGCCATCCCAAACCGCCTACGGCCCCACCCCATTTGCTATGGCGAGCTTGCGGCTCATATGATTCACCACCCTCACGTGTTCGTTGCCACGTGCTGCGACCCTGAGGAAGGCAAAGCCATAGCAGAAGACATCGTCGCACATCCCGACATGGCCACGCTTATTATTTCCCCCCGCATCTCCATGCGCGCACGACGACCAATGACATTGCTCGCGTGTCTGCCCGGGACTACGTCGAGCCGACCTTGTACCGTGCCGCCCTCAACAGTGTTCAAGCCTCGGACTGGCAAACTGCAATGCAAGAGGAGTGTCCCTTCCCCATGGACAATGGCACGTGGGAACTCGTTGACCTCCCCGCCAACCGCACGGTCGTTATTAACATGTGGATCTATAAGATCAAGTCGGACCAAACGGCGAAATATCTCGCTTTTAAAGCTCGCTTCGTGGCCAAGGGATGCAGTCAACGTGCGGGTCTGGACTACACGGATACCTTCTCCCCGGTCATCCGGTTGGCTAACCTCCGCCTATTCCTCACCATTGCCGCCGCCATGGACCTCGACCTATGTCAACTTGACATCCATACAACGGTCTTGTATGCCCACATCACAAGATGTTTACATATGCCAACCACTTGGATTTTCAGACGGCACGCGTAAGGTGTGCCACCTCAAACGCTGTCTCTACGGCCTCAAACAGTCCCCCCGCGAGTTCAACATGCTGCTGCGGGTCTGGCTTGTTACCGATGGGTGGCAACAATGTGTCCCCGACCCGTGCATCAACATCTTCCACACAGTCTTCGCCATGATTGCCATGCACGTTGATGCCATCCCGGCGGCGTGCAACGACACGGCCTAGCTGACCTCGTTCAAAGCTCGACTTGGCGCGCGATTCAAGATAAAGGACTTGGACGCCCTATCCACACTAATGGGCATGCAAATCACACGCGACAGTTCTGTCCGCACTATCTCTTCGGACCATTCGAAAAACTTACGAGACATCTTGGACAAACACGGCATGACGGACTGCAAACCTTCGCCACTCCCTACGGATGCCGGTTTCGTGTCCGGCATTGCGCGCATGGACTCGCCGCTCCTCATAGGCGTGGCGAAGGACATTTATCCCAGCCTCTTCGGCAGCCTCCAATACGCGGCCGTTTGTACGCGCCCATACGTTTCCACAGCATTGAGCATCATTGGCTTTGCTGAGGCAAATCCCACGGAGGTTCACCTCCAGGCCCTCAAGAAGGTGGTCCGCTATCTCAAAGGCACAATCCAATTGCGCCTAACATTGGAGGGGGAACCGATCACATCCTCCAAGTTACAGGCTTCGCGGATGCCGATTTGGCGAATGATAGCAGTACTCGCATGTCCCGCTCGGGCTACTTGTTCACACTAGGCCGAGGCTATGTCAGCTACAAGTCTAAGCAGCATACATGCGTCGCTCAGCTCACCTGCGAGGCTGAGTACTACTTTGCAGCAAACGCCACCAAAGAGGGACTACACCTTCGCCAACTCATGGGGGAGATCTTCAACACCCCCATCACCGACACTACAACCATATGGGGAGACAACCAAAGCGCTATCGCTTACTCCCTGAACGCATTGGTCAGAGAGAAGACCAAACACATCGGCCTGAAGTGGCACCCTTGAAAGACCACGTGGAACATGGAACAAAAGGTATCTACCCATTGACCACATGGTGGCTGACATGTTCACCAAACCACGACCAAGACCGGAACTCACAAGACATCGAAGTGCAATCCGCCTTGGAGACGAAGAACCTATGCAACGCTTTCTGCGATACCTATCTTTAAGGGGAGTGTTTTCAGTAATACCCACTAGGTATTAGTTACATATAGCTTTTGTAACCAATTCTAGATACTATTTGTACAGGTTTGATCGGACACACCGATACATTGTTTGTTTTGGATACAAAGCTGTCGCTAGGCTACAACACTCCACTTCCTTTGTCCCGACACCGAGCCTCGGGCTGGTTGTCTCTGTGACTGTCCTATTTGTGTGACACTATAAGCTTTCGGAACGCTAACTACATACACATATGTTTTGTTCTGATATATCGTTGTTGTCTATGTAGATGGAAATGCATATGGAGAGAGCATAATTGAGAAGATATATCACTCTTAGTATTTACCAATATATTGTAATCGTTCAAAGGAAATTGTTAAAAGGTTCGGTCACCTCCCTCTACTACACTAGGATCACATAGTCTTCGCCTAGCTAGCTTGCATATGGCCTCGCTTGGTCATCGTTTCAAGTGTTAGGGCTCTCCAAATGACATCAACAAACTAACGACGCTGCTCGTCCAGTCTGGGGAATCACATTATGCATTGGAAATCTCGCTTGGCGCGTCGTTTGGCCAATTAGATTGTATGTGCGTACTTGTAGTCTTGTACGTACTAGGAGGTAGTGGCAGTACCGTACGCATTAGAACCCTTGTTATATTGCAGTAGCGACGTACCCACGTTGTACGTCCTTCCGTTGGAAAAGCACGAATTGGAATTAGGAACGAGTACATGTAAAATGTCATGCAATGTACTGTTGTATGATTGCACTCGTCACATTTGCGTGAATGTGATTGTAACTAAGTATGCGTTATTTACCTTCCATATTGAACGTGTATCCGCGGGTCAATAGGGACGTCAAATCCTTATTGTGAAGGCGCATACGCCCAAGGAACAACAGCGTCACATAGATGATTAACTTTGTTACAAGTGCCACAAACCCGGACTTCGCATGTCTAAATATTTTGAATTACAAGGGGAGTCGTCAAGCAAGCGATCAAGCAATTGATGGTGGCCAAGCTGCCCTAATGATAGACAAGAGTAGGTAGCTATTTTTGAAGACTATCTTGCACCGCTAATTAGGAGGAGGATCCTTCTTTCGAGACACCTACATGAGCACGTCCAATAATTCGTAAAGCCGGAAGTCGTCAGCAAAGTAAGCAAAGGTTAAGTAGTGGACATGTAAAACTCGACGTTCAATTGATTGGAAATTGGTAGATTCGGTATTTACTCCTTTGCACGAACAAGTCTTTAACACCTTGGAGGGGTGTGCTAATGATGAGGGGTTTAATGTGCACGGGGGCCTACCTTACTGTTCTCCTTCGGACTCGATCTAAGCGAGAGATTTGAATGGTGAAAGAGACTTAATACACCATGGGAGCTTGCTCACGAAATTGGACAACATTTTGATAACCACTCTCGCGATATTCGTTCTTCCTAAGTTGGCTATGTTCAACAATCTTACACCCAATTGGAAATTGTACGAGGAGTTCCTTGTCCGCATGCAAATGTTTACTCGACACTCGCATTCGAATGCTGCGCTTCAAGAGATGGTTGCGCCTGCTCCTCGGCTAGCACAACTATGGTTAGTGGATTCAGAATTTCCGCTTCTTCCTTCCAAAGATACAACACCGACGGAGGATCTAAACCAAGCGCTAAGGCACGCTTGATCACTTCTGTCCGAGGTGTCAGTCAACACGTCATGAGACGAGCTTTCCGAAGGCTGCGTGACACTTTCGAGACTGAAGGCGAGCTAGGTTGGGCTACTTAAACGAGCATATTAGAGGATGGAGACGACAATTCACTTTTTACTTTCTCGTTTAATTACATTAACCTATATTGCAATCACTTGCGCAATCCTGCATTTGTTGCATTTAATTGTTACACAGTTTGTTCTCCATGCAAGCTGCCACATTCAGTGTTCCAACTACACAATGATGTGTGCAAGCTTGTAAAAAACCGTCGACAGCTCCGTACTTCGTTCGAGGAGAAAAGGTGACAGTTGTTACAAATTATATATTTTTACGAGGACAACCTAAAAGGAGGCTACGTGATCGATGGCTTGGACCTTTGACTGCGGAGGAGCAAATTAGGAAACATAATTACATATTGAAACTCCCAGCTACAGTACGTTTACATATAGCATTTCGCGTCAACAATTTAAGACCATGCTCTAATGCTTCACTCCGTCCAGTTGTCCCGGTTACGACACCAATAGACGACGACAAGTACGGCGTTTCCCACATCTATGTTGTGTGCATAGAACCTCTAATTGGTACCCATGATAAATATTGAAGTTTCTGACGCACTTCAACGATGACGAGATTCCACATATATGGCACCGGTTAAACGACGCACACCGTACTAATGCGTTACAAGATTTTTCTGGAGGCGCCCCAATGGTATGCGTTTGCCCATACTCAAGCATATATCCTCTTTATGCTCGCTCACCGAGCACGCATTCCCGAGTCTCAATGATTGCTTCTGTAAAAAGCCAAGATTACAGCGGAGGTTGGCCTTTCGGCTTGCCTCGTAAATCTGTCAAGAAGGCGGGGAGGGTGTGAGTGTGGTGAGTAATGTAACAATACATTACATGAAATTGTACATGTACTCGTTATGAACTTGATTCGTGCTTTTCAATCCGTAGGACGTACCTGTACCGCGGCTACGTCGCTATTGCAATTTAGCTCGAGGGTATTCTACAATAATGTTTTACTACGAGTACCTCCTAGTACGTCCATTAGGCAAAGTAAATCTAACATGCTACACGACGCTGGTTTGATTTCCCGAAACAGACAAGCTACGTCGCTAGCCCGTTCAAACCGTTAATAGAGCCCTAGCGCCAGACACGAGACCACGCGAGGGCAAGCTAGGCTAGACCAATTTAAGCCTAGAGCATTGGAGGGAGGTGAAAGACACAATTAACCAATCCTTGTTAAATAACCAATCTTTGTTAAAAACTAAACATTAGCGGGCTAGCACAAACGTACATTACGACGTTGGTACACCCGTACATATTGGATACGGTCACCGGCTGTCAGCGTCCGTATAACGCTACGTCGTTGTTGGTTAAACTAGATTCCTAGTTGGTGTCGCGAGCCCCGAGTACCGGTCGTAATATTTCATAAACACCGGTGATTGGAGCGCACCAATCACCGGTGCTCCACCACATGTCCCACCACCGTCGCCGTTGCGCCTTGTGCTCGCCATTTTCTCAGATATTATTCGTGGCAATGTGTCAATAAAGCTTTCAAGAACCCGATTGCTAACCATGCCGAGTCATGTGGGCGCAATTATGGAAGTGTCGGCTAGCCGGGACGCGATGCGGCCGCCATCGTTGTATTCTTTTTTCTGCGCTTTGAAGCCGTCTCACGCGATGATAATCTATTCGCTTTTTATCAAACTGAGGCTCCGTTAACCCCCTCTCCCGGCCTTTTGAAAGTTGGCCGGTAGAACGGCGGGGAGCGACTTAATTTTGAGAGCGCGGCCCTCCACGAGACTATCTTCCGGTCGGTGTATCGTTGCCGCCCCGACCACTTCTTGAATATAAAGCGAGCGCTGCGCGTTCCGGACGTATTGGTATGCACCAGTAGCCGCCATCCTTTCGACGGCACCACATTTTTGTTGGTTTTGCTCGCGCTTATGGGGAACTCTAGATGTGTCTCTCACCTAGCGTTATTGTTGAATGTGGATAGCCGATTGGTATGAGACACCGCAACAATCATGTGCGGCCTTCCACGCACTATCTAGTTTGGCGGCTTGTGCGGCGTGCAACAAGGCCAACCGCATGCGGAAGTCCTTCGACGAAAAAAACGTTGTAGCGGTGGACATGATGTGCGTTTGTTTTATCGAGGACAAATAGCGCAAGGTAAGCCAATGATGTGGTGGGAGTGAACCACGGGCGTGTGCTTTGTCGTAGCATTGGTGTTGGGGTGGGGAGTACTGCGCGATGCGCACAAGTACATGTAGCGAATAGCGTACAACATGTCGTCGTCCAGGTTTTTTCATAGCGTACGGATTCTTTCGCCATCTTTGGAACACCCGTACATGTGCTAACACGTCGGAACTGACGTATGTCCGACGTGTGGGCGTACAATGCCAATTTGCGGCGTTCCGTTAAGCGTACAAAGATGTGCTAGCCCCGTATTCAAATATCTTCCATCTCTCTCCATCTGCACTCCTATCTTGAATGACAACAACAACAACAACAAGCATTGATTTGTGCTAATACTTAGCTTTCATTGGCAAACTACCACAACTAGGAGGCCAACAACCAGCCTACATGCATCCTCTTGAGACGCGAATGCATGCCTGGCCAATCCTGTAAAGAAAGCTAGCCGTGGCGTGGACGCCGAGAGCACCAAATTCCGTGACCGCAAAGCGAATGAAGCGTATGCACGGCATGGTAAATAATTTACGTTTTGATTTATTGCACTTAATGTTGATTAAAGCACCTACTTTTACTTAAAAATTATTTCTTACAAGAAAAAGCAGTGGAGGCCACCAAGCAAAAAGAAGAAAACATAAGAGGGGGCGGGGAAACCCTACTTTTATCAATTCATAAATAAAAGAATATGTTTCCACTGATATTTGTACAGCATTGACGGTAATATTAATCTTCATACTAATGATAATTCAAAAATAGCATCGCATCATTCGTCGATTGACTTAAAGAAGGATGACACGGCCTTCACGCCAACATGCTGATTGGCGGAGCTGGTCGCGGGTTATTGGGTAAGCTTTCGCCAGTCCTCGCCATGAAGGACAAGCGCAGTGCTGCTTCCCCGCCGAGGTTCGTGAATAGACAACTGACGAAAAGTAACCACCAAAATAAAATAATTTAAACGTGGTTTTATACGGGCACTGGTACCATGAAAGCCATTTCGAAAGCCATTTCGAATGGTAGCCGTGCCACCTCGCGCGCGACGGGTATCGCTACTCGACGACAGCCGCACGGGATCGGCGGCGGTGTCTCGCTGCCTCGCGGGCGCGCAGTGTACGTAGTCGCGTCCAAGAGCTCAGTGCAGAATGAAGGAAGCATGGAGGATATGGGCACACTGAAGGCAGGAGATGGGCTGCGGCGTGTGCTGAGTCGTACGCGACCCGGCGGCGGTGACAGCGAGGGCCAGCGACCTTCGGTACAGGTACTCACCTTCAACTGGATCATCGACGACATCGTCAGCTACACCGGCGAGACGCACATGTGCCGACCTGGTGGGGGAGGGCTCCAGACGGCTTTCGGGGTGCGCATTGCTGGCGGCGACTGCTGCATCAGCTGCCGAGTGGGGGACGATTTTCCGACGGAACATGAACAGTATGTGTCGGACATGGGCGCCATTCTCCACTTCGTCGTCGTCCCCGGTGACCACCCCTAAATTAATTTGACCGTCCATAAATAGTCTTCCTACCGTTTTCTGCTGATCATCGAGCAGACGGAGGGTTCACGAACGACCAACCCGTATTCGACCTCCGGATCGTCTTATTGCCCCGTCTTGCGTGTGTTTCATGAACAATCAGGTAAGAAGACGCCTCGTGCGTGGCAACTGGTGGAAGAGAACGGGCTCCGGACGCAGGTGTGGCGTACCGACTACGCCGACTCGGAGGCGATGCTTCGACTGCGAGAGGACTTACTCCCGCGAGGGCTCCGACCCGACGGCGTTCACTTCGCGACATCCCCCCTCCACAGCCCCTCCGACTTCGCCGCGCTCCTGGAGGCTCGGGGCGTGTCGCTACTGGGGCACGAGGTGTACACCCACAACAACGAACGCGTGGGGGCGGAGACGGTGGCGGAGGTCGTGGGCAGCGCGTCGTATTTTTCACCCAATGCTTTTGAAGCAGAGTGCCTCCTCAAGTCCGCAACCATGCAGGCCGGGGAGCCGTGGGAGACGCCCTCCAGTAGCGCCCCCCTTGACCTGGCCAAAGCGAGGCGCCTCGCGCTCACGCTATCCCAGAACCACGGCCAACAAAACATTTTGCTTCGCTGCGGCTCCCTCGGCGCAATTCTCACCGGCAAGGACGTCACTGCGCGCGGTAGTGCGTTACACGTCCCAGCCTTCTTCCCCTCCGTCCTCGACTCCACCGGCTGTGGCAATACCTTCGCGGGTGCGTTCCAGGCAGCGATACTCAGCAGCGGCGACTTCGTCCACGCGCTTGCCGTCGCCAGTAGCGCTGCGTCTATTATGGGAGAGTTCGCGGGTGAGAAAACCCTCTCTAATACTGTGTGTGTATATAAGATGCTAAGTCAATGAGTGTCGAGCTCATACTGAGTAAACAAACTTCATAAATCTAGTCCATGTGTTCTTCTTGCAACCCGTCATTTCAGTACGTCGTCATCCCTCCACTGCGCTGGCACTCAAAGACATTATGCTTTTGTTGCTGCACCCCGCACCAGGTGTCCCTCCCATAGGCAGCCAAGCGGACATGGCGCAATACATGGAGACCGGCGAGCGACGGGCCAAGGAGCTAACTGCAAAGGTTCAAACGCTTTAACCCTTTGCTAAACAATGTTGTCTGTTGCGCTGGCAGTGGGGTGGAGGAACTGCTGTCAGACTGACTGAGACTGCAATAATGGGCGCAACCAAAACTGTTCATGGCATTGACAGCCTTACGGCATTTGGTGATTCCATTTCGAACTACGCTTTTTTACAACATTACATCCATCCTTTGCAGCTACGCATCCTACACCACGTCCTAAATGGGAAGGCCGGGATCGACATCGGAGACGCATCCACACAAAATAAGGTGGTGTCACTCAGGGCAGCCTAAGAATTGAACATGGTCGTGCACTGCCTCGGCACGCAGCGCAGGACGGTCCCTGGAATTGGCAAGGAGATAAGAGGGGTGTGTAAGCCGGGGGGGGGGGGGGGGGGGGGGGGGGGGGGGGGGGGAGGAGAGGGAGCTAAGGCTGCCAGAGCTAAACCATCCATCATTTAGTGAGATCACAACTCACAGTACACACGGTGCATGCGGTATCCCCGCCTCTTTGCCTTGGCAGCCCACTCCCGACCAGACTGCAACATCAGGCACAGACAGTTCGTCAGCAAGACACCTCTGAGTGGTAATTACAGGGGTGAGAAAGATGCTGCGCAGGTGCAAGGACACACGCACGCAAACACGACACAACATGACACCCATTTCCATACAAAGATATAAACTTTTGGAAAGCGCACACACACACACACACACACACACACTCACACACACACGCACACATACAAACACACACACACACACACGCACACACATACACGCACACACACGCACACATACAAACACTCACACACACACACACACACACACACACACACACAAAAAAAACACACAAAATCAGATATATATACTTCACCCCTCCCCCCGCACCCCCCAAAACATACACACGCGTATATATAGCTCAAACAATAACTTATGCATATTAATAGAGAATATTCAATAGGCACCCAACCTTTTAACACAGAAAGCTGTGCAGCAAAACTCGTGCACGTCCAAAATAAAATATGTTCAAAACGGCCAGAGTTACAGAGTTTCACAGACAGACAGAATACATTAACAATTCACACACACACACACACACACACACACACACACACAAACAAAACACACACACAAACACAAACGTGAACATTTGTTAATCGACACAAGTCTGAGGGGCACATGCATTACACAACACACATACCCACACTCTCGTTAGGCAAGCACAGAAATAAACCTTAACCTCGAAATCAAGCATGCACGATAGGATATTCTGTAACATGAGACGCCGCAAGGCACGAACCTCGGGGTCGGGGTCACATCCATAACCCTCTTGTAACATTTCGCCAAGGAGCGCCTGCATTTTGATGTCCCCACGTTGCGCCTCGCGGTACGTCTCCTGAAACCACCGCTGCACACCGTCCGCGACCACGGCGCTCAGGGGGATGCCTTGCCCTCTGTTCTGTTCCTTATTCCCCACCGCGCGCTCATGGGGAGCCAGCACAGAAGGGCCGCCTTCGGCCGTCGCTGCAGCCGGGGCGTAGCTACTACTTGCCCCGCCGTCAGCTGGGCGCCCAGAGCTTCCTGTTCACGGGCAGAGGGTAGGCAAAAATAGGGCAGAGGATCCAATGCAAAGCACACATCAGAACTGAATATCACCCCCTCATTCAGTACACCGAAATCGACCAGTTACCGGACCATACGGTGCGCAGACTGGTGATAGGTTGAAACCCTATAAAACACACATTCTGTGCGAGCGAGACTTGCAAAGCAAGCATATCCACCATAAAAATATATGTAAAACTGCAATAATCAGTGCAAAAGTGAGAGTTGCGTGGTGCTATATCAACACAAAACGAAAGAAGTATTACAAGAAAAAGCAGTGGAGGCCACCAAGCAAAAAGAAGAAAAAACTTAAGCCCGAGGAACAGGAAGGCATGCCATAGCGTCAGCACTGCCCTCCTGAAATGTGCCGCGGAGATAGGAAGGAACCCAGAGTGCCATGAAGAGCAGCAAAACGATAATATTAAGGCGCACGTGAACTCCGCTTCTGCAGCACAGAATATCAGCTACACCCGCGTCTGCCTACCTCTACCTCTCAACCCGGCGTCTCGCTAGAGATGAGACAAGCGGATTAAGCTAAGATAGGACGATGACGTCTACTTGGCGTTCTGCAGCACTCATGTTTTCGCGATTCTTGCTAGGTATGTGAAACGGGTGCTTATCCGGTACCCGTACGGTACAGGTGCACAGACAATATGAACATATCGCTGGAAGGAACGCGAACAACCCTACTCGCGAAAGCCCACCTGCGGCGGGCGAAGCAACCGTCGCCTCAGCGGCTTGTCGTGGCGTCTGCTCCATGATTCGCGGCGATGTTGTGCCGGTCGGGGCTGCTTCTGCTGGGTGCCGCTCCCTCCGCTTGCGAAGTGTGCGCGAGAGGGAGCGCCAGCGGGAGCCGCCGCCGGTCGTAGCACCGCTCGCTTCGCTGAAACCCGTTCGTTCGCTGTCAAACACTGAATTACGGCTGCTATACCCAGACCCCGTCTTGACAACCGGTGCTTTCCGAGAACTTCCCTTCTCGATACCGGTGCTACGCTTATGGTCAGGCCGTGGCTGCTCTTTGAGACCCTGCGAGGATGCTGTGGTAGTGCTTCTGCTATTCTATCCGCTGTGGCGGTGTGTGCTGGTGCTTTTTTGTGCCGTCGCCCGCCTGGCAGTGCTGGCGTACGGGAAGACTTGTTCGTACTACCGCAAAACAGTAGTTGCCGCGGGACGAGAGGAATATAAAACAGGAATCGGCCGGAGTTATTATTTGTCTCATCCGTGTTTTAGCCGTTTAACTACGGGAACTATCACGCCAAAATATGATGCACGCGTGCGTACCGCGCAATGCGTACCTCGTGGCGTTGCAGCTGCTCGACGTGTCAAGGGCGATGGCGCTGAGGACAATGGGCGGGTGCTTCTCCAACTGGAGACTGTTGCCACCGACCTTGCCGTCCACATTTGCTGTGCCTGCCGCTGTTTCTGCTTGGGTTTGAGGGTTTCCTCCCCGCGCCAGTATCTAGAGATAGTGGGTATTCGTCCTGACCGAGCGTAGGTCGCAATAATAGGGGTCGCGCGATGCTAATGAAGTGCTGAGCTGGCGATGACTCGCTGCCGATGTTGGATGCTGAGCTGTATCCTATGGTAGTTAAATGCACGACTGCATATACCTGTACCCGTCTGGCCGCTGCACTGTTCGGAGCGCGCCGGTGTGCTCCGGCTCTTTCTCTCAGTACCAGTACAGGTACAGGTATTGGTGAAGGTACTGGTGACCCGTAGCAGAGAGCAGTGATGGCGGAAATACTTTGCTTAGGGTTTAGGGTATGTGATCGATTTAGATTTTATTTATGCCTGCAGTCCTGGCCTGGGCTGGATGTCATTGTTTACAAGAAGAACAAGATGAGCACTGACAGGGAAAGAGGGAGGGGAAACAAGAGGGCAAGAGTGACAAGAGGGTCACGGAATCCAAGGCACAGCAAAAGGAAAGCACTAGATTAGTACATTGCGCACAAACCTAGTAGATTAAACTAAGGAAACTCCTATGCCACGCCGAGAATGCAACACGTGGAGGCGACAAGCGGCGCCTCACGCGCCGCTCGAGGAAGCACGGAGACGCTTGCGGCCCATGGCGCGGGTGAAGAGCGCCGTGGCAGGAGAAGGTATCCCAACCGAGGAAGAAGCGGTCTCCACGCCGTCCGCAACGGCGGACAAACCGCGCAAGACGTTGTCCGCGTGAGCAACATGGACGGCGAGAGAGACCTTTCGACGCCAGGAGTCCAACAACTTGCCCACATGCATCCCTTTAGATGCGGCTGCCTGCTTGGCTAGCTCCGTCAAGAAAGCCGTGGCGTGGCCGCCGAGAGTACCAAATTCCGTGACTGCAAAGGGAATTTAACGGATGTCGGGGCGACTCCTCACCCCCTCCGAGTACTTCTCGAACTTGGTCTTCTCAGCATGGCAGAGAGCGACTTCGGGTGACGGGGGGCTAGACACGCCGAACAAACCGGAAACCACGGCATCAAGGGCAAGTTTTGAGCCCCGAATGCCGTGATAGTGCAAGACACCCACATCCGCGGGGAGACCGTCGTTGCCATAAATACATAAATACATTTATTGGACTCGATTCAGGTGGCTTCATCGATTGCTTGGTGGCCTCCACTGTTTTTCCTTGTAAGAAAGATTTTAGCTACTCATCGATTCAGAGGAGTGCCAGGACGGCGCCTATCTGGACGACTGGATCATGCCAAAAAGCATGCTTTCATCGACAATCTGAGCGCGAAAGTACGATACCGCCATACACGATTTTCGATAATGCCAGCTGTGCAGCATATTCATGAACCGTCGATGGCCGCCGCCGATTATATCAATAGCAGACTTTAAAAACTTTCCGGATATGTTTCGTCTCATTTGCGTCATTCGCTCGCCTTATTATCACAGTGCCTCAGCTTCGTATCCGCTACGACTTCAGACAGTCTGATCTCTGCCCCCCACACGTCATCCGACCACCGACGCTCCGCCGACAGCTTGCGTCGCACCCCCTCCTCTTGTCTGACTCTGCCGCCATTCGCCCAAGATGTCATCCATCGCTGCCGCCCGCACCGGGCCGCTTCTCTTTCGCCGCGCCGCTTCCGCGTCGCTCCGTCACGCCTCGTTATCGTTCGCGTCGCCCGTCGTCCTTCGTCCAATCGGCCCGCGCACAACCGCATCCGCACCTCGCCGGCCAACGAGGGTACGTGCACCCCCACCTCAAATAATCCCATCTTCCACCCCCCTCACCAGCATCACTATTGCAACAGTTCTGCTCCAACGTAGCGCTACGACTCGATTTTTCTACCTGTCGACGGGATGAGCTCCGGGTCCGACAGCTTCTCGACAACCAAAACGACGAAAACGATAATATGAACTAGAAGTAGTTCATATGGCAATGATAAATACTAACGTCTACACCGCTGGTGGCCTCCCCCCTCTTCAGGCTTCCCCCTTCAACAGGTACTGCTTCCTCTTCCAAGACCCTGTCCCCCAGTCTAGCCACACTGTCAGCTGCACTTGTCCGTGGCCGTCTTTGGTGACATAGCGCGTCCCAGACCGAGTGACGGATTGAATGCACATTGGCAGAGTGGCACAGTGGGGCGTGTGGCTGTATGCACCTCGTGTGAATGTGTGCATCGTTGCTACCAGACTTATGGAGCTCAGTCTGAATAGAATGTTTGGCGTGATGAGCAAGTCTGAGGGGTGATTGCTTTGGCGAGCGAATAGGGTGGGATGAGGTAAAAGGGGATGGGGGGGTTGGAGTCGGCACTGATTTGCCCTGTTTCTCTGCTGCTGTGCTTAGGCAGCCGCGCTATGTAGTGGTATCTGCACAGGCCGCAGCTGTGGACTCTCCAGCCTCAAGCACTGCTGGGAAGAGCGGGTCTGAGGCAAGCCACACCATTATTGCCGTTGCTTTTACACCTTGTTATGCCATAGACCGCTGTTGCTTGGCGATGCTCAGCAGTTAAGCCGTTCTCTGCGTAGGTGCGCGTTCGCTTCGCGCCCTCCCCGACCGGCAACCTGCACGTGGGCGGCGCCCGCACTGCGCTGTTCAACTGGCTCTATGCGCGCCGCACGGGTGGAAAGTTTGTGCTGCGGGTGGAGGACACTGACACCGCGCGCTCCACTCGCGAAAGCGAAGAAGCGATGATCCGCGACCTCAAGTGGCTCGGCCTTGACTGGGACGAAGGTTTTCCCCGCACAGCCCAAACACCACACACACGCACACACATACTCCCTCTCTACTGCACGCATGCGCGCACACTCACCCACCCACACACACATGCGCACATGTTATCAACACTGAAGGAGGCGGAGAAAGGTTACCGACATCGAGCAAGAAAGTGTGCACATACATATGCACACCGGCGCACGCGCTAAGAAATGCTCGGCAGTTTCAGGGCATCAATTCACCCCCCCCCCCCCCCCTCCCCCCTATTGTCTTTCTGTCGAAGGTCCGGACTGCCCCGGCGAGTGCGGACCCTACCGCCAGTCTGAGCGCACACAGCTGTATAAAGATTTGGCAACTCAATTGGTTGAGAAGGGACTCGTGTACCCATGCTTCTGCACGGATGAGGAGCTTGAGGTGTGAAAGCCCCGCCGTACTTCCACTTCCGCGTTTAAGCAGCAGCTCGCCTTGCTTATGCAGCAACAGCCAACCCGAGAACCTAATGATATTCCAAACTAACATACACGAAGCATTACGTGTATGTGTCTGTTCACGTGCGCGCGCGCGCGCGTGTGTGTGTGTGTGTGTGTGCGTGTGAGTGTGTCTATGTGTTTGTTCGTTTGTTTATTTATTTGTATTTCTTGACCGGGAGCGAATTTTCAGGTCACGGTGCTGTAGGGAGATGCGGCATGTCTGGTTGATTGCGTAAAGGAAGTGCCCTGTGGTGCTGTTGGCACTATTGCCAGGCTATGAAAGTGGAGGCGGAGGCGCAGAAGCTGCCGCCCATTTACCGCGGAAAGTGGGCGAGCGCGAGTGCGGAGGAGGTAGAGGAGATGAAGCAGAGTGGGGCGCCTTTCTGCTACCGCTTCCGTGTGCCAAAGGTGCCGCCGCGCACTCACTACCCCCCCCCCCCCCCCCCCCCCCCCCCCCCCCCAGGCACCTCATCTGGTTGGTGGCATGTATGAGATTTTGAGTTTGGAGGCCTTCTGTACCTTAAAAACAAATTCTGCCCAATTCAGTGTATGCACACTTTGAGCTATTTTGTCCGCCCTCTCTTTTTGTCCCGCCCCACATGTATTCCCGCAACCCCTGAAAATATACATGACATGATTTCAGGGGGGGGGGGGGGCTCAACCGTCCTACCTCCGAGTTTAACTCCACCATTGCCACCGGGTTTCGTTTCTGAGTCTAATGCAGATCGATTATCGTGCTGCTCGTGCTTTTGCGGCTTCTTGGCCGACCCTCTCTTTCTGTATGCTATTTTAGCAGAAAATTAAAACAAATGAAAGTAAGTGAGCATATTATTGAACAACATGCAGAAACGACACCATGATCTGGAATGTGCCTGAGGGATCCTCTGACGAAACACAACTTTTTCCTGTGTTAACACGAACAGAACAAGGTGATCACGATCCAGGACACCATCCGCGGCGAGGTTTCCTGGAACACCGACACTCTCGGCGACTTTGTGGTGCTCCGCTCAAACGGAATGCCGGTCTACAATTTCTGCGTCGCCATCGATGATGCGCTGATGGGAATCACGCACGTCATTCGGTGCGTGAAAAAAGCGAAGGAGTGGGGATACGGAAAGTGTGTGTGTGTGTGTGTGTGGGCGTGTTGATAGAGAGAGAGGGGGAGAGGGGGGGGGCGTCACATTGCTGATGATGGGAGTGTGTGTATACTCTTAGATGCTCAGTGCATATTCGGCGACGGCAGCTTGGATGTCTGATACGTTTTTGGTAGAGGTGTGTGTGAATTGTTGTTGTGGTGCCTGTTGTTGTTGCTGTTGCTGGGGGCAGGGCGGAGGAGCACCTACCCAACACGCTGCGTCAGATGCTCATTTACGAGGCGCTCGGCTTCACTCAGCCTACCTTTGCCCATTGCTCCCTCATCCTCGCCCCCGACCGCTCAAAGCTCTCCAAGCGACACGGCGCCACCAGGTGAGCCCTCCTCCCCATTTTTGATTAATGATAGGTGAAAAGTGCATTGGTGGGCTGTTAAGGCTCTTCAAGGTTTTCTTGTAATATAGAAACTCGGGGTCGTATGTGTTTCCGTGTTTTCGTTCAACTACTCTGTCTTTTCTTGCCAAGTAGCAAATGGATAACTGAAGGAAGATAATGAACTGTGGATAATCGTGTGTTGCGCCTCGATTTGTGGCCGTCACATTGCCCGATTGTTGGTTAATGGTATCACATGTTTTCGGTGTTCAGTTTCAGAGTTGTAGCGTTCGCCTGTTTTCCGTCGCTGACACCTCGCCACCCACCCTCAATGCACAGTGTGGGCGACTTTCGCACAGAGGGTTACCTGTCTGAGGCGCTTGTCAACTACCTCAGCCTGTTGGGCTGGAACGATGGCACGGAGCAGGAGATCTACACAGTGCGACCCTAGCCCCACCTCACCTATCTTACCCCGGCTCGCTTTTCCTATACCTCACCTGACCCAATCTCACCTCACCTTGCTTTACCTTCACCTCACCTCACTACACTTCACCTCGCTTCACCTCACCTCACCCCAGCTTAATTTTTCCTCGCCTGAACTCACCTCACCCCACCCTCCTGAAGCTCCACCTCCCTTTCACTTGAGCTAACCTCGTTCCATTCCATTTCATCTCATCTCACCTCATTTTTCTTCGCCTCGCCTCGTCCTCCATTTCCAGCCTTGAGTCATTCCCTCATCGCCCTCCAACTCCAGCGCTGCCTTTCCCAATCGGTGCCCTCCTCACACTCTGCGCACCTTTCCTTTTGGCTGGATAGGTGGAGGAGCTTTGCGAGACCTTCTCTATCGACCGCATCACCAAGAGCGCCGCCGTCTTCGACAAAGTCAAGCTTTCATGGATGAACGGTGCCCCCTTTTCTCCCTCCCGACACACACACACACACACACACACGCGCGCGCGCACGCACTCCCTCTTACGAGCGTGACAGGCGAAGTTCCATCACACCAGTCTTTAGGGAAGTCGATCTGATTCGGTATGGGGAATTGTGTGTGTTTGCACTTTATGAGCGACACGGTAGCGGATGAACGGTGTCCCCCACCGACGCACACACACACACACACACACACACACACACACACACACACACACACACACACACACACATGTCCGAGGACCGAGCTTAAAGAGGATTGAGAGCTTTTCTTCCTGGTGGGTGGCGTTGTGCGGGGTAACAGGTCAGCACCTTCGCGCGTACGGCGAGGAGGAGCTGGTGTCGATGGTGGGCGGGATGTTGCAGGAGAAGGGGCTGCTGAAGGACGGGGCGAGCCCCTTTGCGCGCGCGTTTATCGCGATGGTGAGCAACATGCTAGAGCTTGTCACCGACGCTGAGCCGGAGCTCACGAGCGTGCTGTCGTACCCGCTGGAGGAGACCGTCGGGTCGGAGGGATGCAAGTCGGTGCGTGGAGCCGCCGCTGCGACAAATTGCCGATCATACCGCAATCCATTTTCGCGGATTTCATGTACATAATAGAAAACAAACTCGACCTCAGTGTTTGTGTTCTTCGTGCTCGTATTTTTTTTTTATGATAGAAGATTTTTTTCGCCCCATATATCAATACAAATAGCAATACTATCAGGTGTAGAACAGGTGTATCGCGTCAATTAATGGTAGTAGCGTGCATGGATGGGGCGGGACGGTTTGAAGAGGTGTTGTTTTGGGGGGTTGGATGCAGATTGTGGAGGACAACCTGAAGGAGCTCGCGGAGGTGGTGCTTGCCAAGTACGACTCGGGCGAGCTGGTGACCACCATCGAGGAGGGCGGCATGAAGGTGATGAAGCGTTGCATTGCCCGCCGTCGCCCCTCCCCCCCTCGCTCTCCCTCTGGCCAGTGTGTACGATGAGGGGGGGGGGAGTGGGGCTGACGCTATAACGTTGATTGTGTCTGTGTCCCAGAAATGGATCAAAGCGCTGGGGAAGGAGATGGGGATCAAGGGGAAGAGGCTGTTCATGCCACTGCGAGTTGCCCTGACGGTGCTTACCCAACTCGCCACCTCCTTTGGCAATGCCATCACCACCATCACTCCCCAAGTGAATTCAGTGCAGTTCCAACGGCCTCGATGTCATCTGTGTTGGTTTCATGCTTTCTATGTGATGCTGATAATGCACATGTGCGTGTGTGTGTGCGCGCGCGTGCTCGTGCGCGTTTTGGCAGGGTAAGATGGCGGGCCCCGACATTGGAGAGCAGTTGTCTGTGTTGGCGCTGGAGGATGGCGACGTGAATCAGGATGTGGTGCGTCTGCCGGAGCGCATGGAGAAGCTTCGGCTGTGGGTGGGCTCGCAGTGATTGATAGAGCTAGCAATGTGAGGAGTGGTGTCAGAAACCGTTTCTCTAAATACACGATTATATTACTCAGCAGCCTATGTTTCAAGCTTATGTCGTCGTGGCGACGGCGCCGCTGTGGTGTGATGCGCCCCTTCATGTGATATGACATAGAAGAACATTTTGCAAACACCGCGTTTTCTTTCATTGTAGGTTCTATTTTCATGAATCTGATCGATGCATGAGGCATGTCGAACGCATGTGGAGCCATAGCACATGAGTGACGCGTAATGATATGGAAATGATTTACAACATGGACCGTTCTTCGCTGTACAAGTGCTGTCGAAGAGCCTCCTTGCATAAATCATATAGGAGGAAATTAGTAAGCAAAACTATAGGCCACGATCCCTATTGCAAGATTCTCATAAGGAGTAAATCATTATATAGTATTTAGTGTAACCGCTAAGGGGAGTGTAATCAACCACTGGCCTTTGCTCTCGGGGATGTTCAGAGGGAAAGTCCCCTTTTGAAAAAAGATTACAAGAAGAAGAGCATGAGCACGGACAGGGAAAAAAAGGGTTTCCATTTTTGATACCCGTACCTTTGATAAGTCCCTCATCTCCGCGGGAAAAGAAAATATACATTAGTGCTATCCCCAACTCCGATAGCCAACCTAAGGGTTGTGCCTGCAAAGACATCCGCACGAAACCTCCGAGCATGTTCGAACCGTGCGCGTCGAGGGAGAAGGAAGCGGAGATAGTCTTGTGTCGCTCCGTGGTGGCGGGAAAGTGGTTGGGTCGGGTAAAATTGCGGGGGGGGGGGGGCGCTCGGGGCCCATGTGGCGCCCGACGCATATTGAGTAGCGAAGTCGGTGCGGTCGATCGCCGCTCGGGTATGGGGGACGGGTTTCGCCGCACAATGGTTGGATGACGAGGAAGCGACGCTTGACTTTGGTGCCGATCGTCTTTTATTTACCTTCATGAATGGCACAACGGTTGAGACTCAACTGGCAGACAAAAGACCGGAGCGTCGTCTTCTTTCGACTACTACAGTCCATAAGCTACTAATGCGGAAGTCAACCGGTCAAAGGGACGGACAACTGATTTTTTCACTGCTCATGTGAAAGCATGCAGAGCGGGAGGCCACGTCATAATTTCAACTCAGAGAAGAGTTTAGCCAACAACATCGTGGTGACTAACGGAAGATGTTTGAGGATTTACCGGTACTTCTACATGTAATTGACTCTCCACATGTTATTAACGTACTTATGTTAGATTTCTTTAGTGGAGAAATCTAAGCCACAACGGATTGTGATTACGCCTTCATGCATGGAAGCCTTTGAGACTCTCAAGCTGCGACTATTTCCCGCGCCATGTCTAGTCCTTCTGAAGGCCACCTCGGACGCGACAATTACCATGGCTACATGTGCTTCGACGGTGGGGATTGCAGTTGTCTTACTATAAGAAAATAAGCAAGGTCTTCAACCGGTCTCTTACATCTAGTGTAATAGTAAACTTCACAGTCGCAAACTTATCAGTCGTGCGGAGGTGGTAATTAAAATCGAAATTGTTCACAAAAATACCGAGTCAACGGTTGTTTGTGGGCGGTCCCTAAATCATCCTAGTAAACGGATTCTTAGGATTAGGGCTTACGCCGTGAACCACCTCTTCCAACCTATCCATAATGTACATGGTCCAAACTAATGGCAATACCACGTTGTCAAGTTCATAACGTGCACACTGACAACTTCCAAGCGAGAGCACGTGCAAGCTAGCCAGGCGAAAACTACTATTTAAGCCTAGTGCAGTAGAGAGAGGTGACAAAACATTTTAACAATTCTTTGTCCAATTACAATTTACTGTAAAATAACAACGACCAGCTAAGCATCTTAACATCTCTTCTACCATCTCCACTTCCACCTCCAAAGACAGCAGCAGCAAGCTGAACAGAACAGCTTTGTGCCCGAAGTTAGCTCTCAAAATGCTAACTGCCACACACTGATAGATAGTACGTAATGGGATGTAATGTGAAATAGTAGTAAGTGGGAGAAGTGGTGCCGGAAGCACCCATGTCCTTGAATTATCGACGATGATAAAAGCACCTATAGCAACCGACTTTGCTCAAAAACAGTTAATTACGTCGCATAGCGATGGCGCCGCTATATATGTGGTGTGGGAGTGCACTTCCATTTCAAATGACATAGTTTGAGGTAACTGCGTTTTCTTTGTAATACATTGAAGATATTCTGGTTTTGTTGTTGGAGTTTGGAAGTTATGGTTACACGGGTAGTCTAGCCGGCCCCGCTAGGGGGCCATCAGTGGGGACAAAGGAAGTGAAAAGAGAGAGATGGCGGCCGGCAAAGGCACCGGCAGGGCCGGCCGACCGCCACTAACGGGGAAATAGAGTACCGCTATTAGTACATCACTAAGTACTAAGATAAGGACTAGCTACCTTGTACATAAGCACTAGGTAATGCAATGCTAGTTCTAACACTCCCCCTCAAGGTAGCTTAGGTCTTGTCGTCGCCCTTGCTTGTCTTCCAGGAAGGAGTCATCTTGGTCGTAGGCGTTGTTCGGGTAGCGGTATCTCAGGCCGGGTAGGTGACGCTACAGGTGCTCACAGGAACGGGATGCTACCGGCGAGTTGCCGACAAATAACTGGTCCAAATGTACTGCTTAATGTACTAGTCTGACATGTAGCGGGAAAACCGTCCACGGGCGAATTAGCTATCGCATGAGAGCGACCGGCGAGGACGGGGAAGAGCCAACAGGGCTGTCACAAGCGTGTAGGCACTCGAAAAGAATAGTCGGGCGCTATCGTGTCGACTCCCCCCCCTTCGCCGTGGGCAAGGTTAGAACCTCGCTTTGTCAGATGAGCGTTGCGGCGTTGCCTCGGAAAAAACAAAAACAGTACTATTTAAAGTACGCGCGGGCCGAATTTTCGCGAATCGGTTTGAATTTGATTTTGAAACCAGATCCGGTCGATAGCATCGGTGAGCTGTGAGCAGGGTGGTGTAGACAACCAACCTAGGGCGGCCATATATGACCATGGGCGGCTGGTGTCGGTAGTGGTAGTTCAAGCGAGTATCCAGGTTGCACGCTCTTCTCCTTGGGCGGCGGAGGCGGTACTGCTAGCCTAGGGCGGCCACGGGGGACCTTGGGCGGCTAGCGTCGGTGTTGACTTCAGAGCAAGTATCTGGGTTGCACGCTCTTCTCCTACTTGGGGCTGCCGTATTTCGGAGGTTTGACTATCCCGGGTAACGTTGTGGAGGGCCCATAACCTGTTGGAGTTTGGAAGTTATGGTTACACGGGTAGTCTAGCCGGCCCCGCTAGGGGGCCAGCAGTGGGGACAAAGGAAGTGAAAAGAGAGAGATGGCGGCCGGCAAAGGCACCGGCAGGGCCGGCCGACCGCCACTAACGGGGAAATAGAGTACCGCTATTAGTACATCACTAAGTACTAAGATAAGGACTAGCTACCTTGTACATAAGCACTAGGTAATGCAATGCTAGTTCTAACATTTGTAGATGCAATATTGCGATTTCACTCAATCAGATGAAACATGAGGCATCTCACATGCATACGGAGGCATTGCAGAGAAGAGATGATAACTAATGATAGCCTATGTAGTCGTCATCAATGATGGTGTTGGATTTTAGTAATGACATAGCACTTTAAGTACGGATGAAAATCAATGTCAATGTACTGCTTCTGTGGATCGAACTGCGGGTTCATGACAGACGCCACACGTTGCCTTTCACGAGGTCACGGATAGCGGTCATATTCGGCGCATCATGTTGTGAGGCTCGGCCGGCATGCTGACTGATGACTGATGACTGATGACTGACTGATGACTGAGGCTCGGCCGGCATGCGACACTTCCAACGGAACCCCCAAAACTTGGCATGCGGTTCGCCACGAGTGACAGCGGCCCATCTATCTGGGCAATTAGTGCTGCCTTTCCCCCATCTAACAGCTCTGAGCCATGTGACAAGCACTCAATGTGAGTCCTTTTGTGGGACTCGTCGAAAGATACTTGTTTATCTGGCTCCCAATTTTGTCAAGTTCCAAACTTTCACGTGGATGCGATTGACCCTTCCAAGTTCTTTTCCTCATCGATGTTCACCATTACATTGGCCGCGGTCTGTTATTTATTTTAAATGACAGGCTGACTTCCAATACGATAAGACCGATGCATGAAACATAAACAAAGCCCATAAAAGCTGACGGATTTCATTTATTCACACCTTTGCAAGATAAACTGATTCTTCGCAACTGACGCGCCACGTCGTCGTCCATAACTTCGGTGATCAACTGGACGCATTGATGTCACAAGGAATCGCAGACTGAAGAATACCACTGCGACGACTGACGAGACTCTCACATTCGGCCGCCATTGTCTTTGACTTTGTTGCAGACCTTGTCAGACACAGTTGCCAGCAGCCCCGCCAGCAGTTGTTGCGTGGAGCACAACGCTGGTAGGTCCCAGCCGTCCCACCCACCAGAGCCCACGGCGAGGTGAAGACCTTTCACACACTCGGCCACCGCGGCCGGTCCATGGCGCCAGTCCTCCACTGTCGCCGCATCGACTGGGGTGGCATGTGTGGGTGACGAGTTGGGCACATTCGCCGTGCAAAGAGCACCGGGGGTCGGCAATGGCGTCGGGGCCACCTCCAGCTCCCCCACCTCCTGATCCGTAGGCCCGTCGTGCCTCGCCACGGTCGTACAAACTCGCTCGGTCGCGTCCTCCTCAGCTGCACTTGCCGCGCGCTCACTCGAGAGTGGGGTATTTGCAGGCGACGGGCTGCAGTCGTTACCATTGATGTCGACTTCCGGTGCACCCACAGCTGTAGCATCAGGAGCAGCATGATTTGGTGAGACGTGACCCTTTCCAACACCTTCCACTGCTTTCGGATGTGAACACGCTCCCGCGTGGCGACCATCCTCACCATTGCGCTCCTCTCCACTTCCTCTGCTTCCGCTACGGCTTCTCCACTACCCTCGTCGGCTGATACTTCCTTCGTCTCCTCGCCATTTGTTATAGATGAAACAACGGGCGCCTTATTTCGCATGGCGGCGAGTGATGTCGCAGCAGTGAGTTCATCCAACTCGACGACGACTGGGGTAACCGGAGAACTATTAAGTTGGATGTTGTCGTCATCACGTGTGATAACCTCACCCTCGCAGATAGGAGAGTCGTCCAACCTGGTAGCGTGAACACAAGGATCGCCTTCTCCTTCACTCGCGCCTCGCATGGCATCGTCGGGTCGAGCCACCAACGGGCCGTCCATTGCTGAGGATAGCGCAACAGCTTCCACATATTTGACGGCGCCCTCAGGAACTTTCATAGCTTTATCGTCGCAGTCGACCGCATGTGCGTCGACCTTCGCAGGTCCCGGCGAGTCGTTCTTCCCTTCATCGCCACCGTTTTCTCCCGCCGTCGGCCCGCGCTCGGCTCTTGTTTGTCTCGCGACGACGCGCGCCGCCGACCGATCGATTGCTGTCTTCTCTACGGGCTCGTCATCCTGCAGCTGCAGGTTTCCTTCCTGAGTGGCGGCCGCGTCCTGTTGCGCCGGAACCCCCACACCGCCAGCGGTGGGGTTTTGCGTCGGGGTGGCCGACGATGGGCACTGCGACTGATGGATGCAGTGTTACAGGTGAAAGACAGCACACGAAGTCGGAAATGTTTCAGAGACATTTGATGAGCATTGCAAAAATGAAAAATATATGAAGGAATCATTGAAAAAGAGTGACAGCAAGTTCGATTATATATAAAAGCGAAGCATAAGGACCGACCTGAGAGGAAGGGTCGAGGGACATGTACAGCGCGAGCCCCTCCCGCTGCATCCCTCGACGCTGCTTCTCTCGCACCTGCAACAATGTTCCACGTTGAAGCATACATTATGATACCACCCGACGAGTAAAGAGTAACGTCAAATACGACACCGCCCGTTCACGAAATCGAATATACGTCTTAATACACACCCTTTCTATACCCTTAATAACAAATTGCGCAAGTTCTCGCGACTCTAGAGTATGACCTGCAGACGTGACATTGCCATGTAAACAGCATAGACTCCGCACCTCCTTCTGTCGATCTGTCATCAGCGCAGGATCGAGCTTGCCCTTCTTGGACGGGATCGTAATATACTCTGTCTGCGAGGACTGCCCAATGCGATCCAACATGCGACGCTTATTATTGACAGCGACGTTGCTCCCATCTGCCCCGGTCCCCGTCAACGCCGCCAGCGGCTTCCTCGCGGCTGAAGTCGTATAACTGCCTCCGCCAGCGCCGACAACCACCGCCGTCAACGACGCACCTGCAGTAACGCCTGCGACGCGATGTTTGGCGGTGGATGGGAGGTTGGGGGGCGCTGCAAGCCGGCGCGAAATCGATGTCGCTGCCAGATACGGCGCCACAATAAAACCAGCGGAAAGCATAAATTAGTCAAATCTTTTGATGGAAGACTATAGAAAAGTTATTTGTTATTTGTTGTCGTCGCACCGACTACTGTTGGCGGGGCACTACTGGTAAGGGGAAAGTCGCGCACCAAGGACGGGGCGAAGAAGCGCAGTCGCGTTGGAAATAGGAATGATGGGGATTGCCTTGTCGGCGGCCACTCCAACTTCGTCGCCGACAAACTGTCGGCATGGCTCTACCGCCAGACGTGGAGTAGCGCCTGCAATATTGCCGATAGTAGGGTTAGTGTCGCAGTCGAAGCTGTGTTATCTACAGTGCATCGGCAATCATCTATAGGGAAGCACCATAGAAATAAAACACCTCCATCCGTTAGTTGGCAATAAGGACTTCTTTGCTTTTTCATTTTCGTGAATTGCGATTAATTATTTTGCTCTCGTCACAATTGCACTACTTCCATGTCAACGAGGCGCGGCAAAGAAAGGAGCTCATCTCGACAGCACCGACAACTAGCAGCAAAGTCATAGCCAGGACGAAAAGTCAGAAGAAACGTATCTAAGAATTGAAATCTGGTTCGAATTATATTCATGTTATGCCTATGTATACACGGCTTACATGAGTCACAGCGTTTAGATTAAGAGGCAGCCGCGATAAGCTCAGAGCTTTATCATAGGTTAAGTTTGTATGTTCATCTTATGATTGGAGTATGCATGTCTTATGAAACTCTCAATAACTTGTACTAACCCACCAACATGCTTAGCATATATATACGACCCTTTGGCGAATTACCTTCGGACCGCCTTCGCTTTCCACCCGTCAGTGTCGCCTGCCTGGGCTCCGACCTCGCCACCGCAGGCTCATCCATGTCTGCTGCGCTGCGGCCTTCCACGCAGCTTTTCTTCGCGGGTAGGCAACCTGGGCTGGGGCTCAGCGCGGAGGGGAGAGCAGATCCCGCGGCAGCTGTCGGACAATGTGACGACGGCGAAGGACGGTCGCGAGGGCAATTCGGAGCCGCTTGGGCGGCCACCGCGCAGCGCTCTTTGCAACCACGCCGACTTCCAGAAACCACATTCTCGTTGGATGACTTCTCACCCGCTGCATTTTTGTCATTCTCTTCGCGTTCAACCTGATTGCAAACTGCTATTTTGCAGCGGCACATACGACACCAACAAATTAGACGAACGCAACATGAAATAGGGTAAATACGCAGAGCAGCCGCGGTCCACGATGTTACATGCGCATTTTTATCATCTTGGATAAGTGGAGCAGAATTAGCGGAACTGCAATTTCATTCGCGGGCTCGACGGGGCGCAGCAAGTCGACAATTAAGTCTCAGAGCGCGCAGGCAGTCGCACAGCAGTGACTGGTGAGCTGACCTCGATGCTCACCTGTCGCTGGAAGTTTGTCGTGGTCAGAATCTACGGCATTCTTCTCACAGAGTTGTCGGCTCTTTTTGTCCACCGGTGATGGAGTTGAGGATGGTTGCATCAGCGATACTGTGATGTCGTTCATAAGCGCGCGGAACTCCCCGGAGATGGCCGACGGGCCGCCGCTGCGCGTCACGGCGAAAGTCGACAGCTGAGGCAGGAGATACGGAACGACCGTCTCGCATCCGACAGCGGTGTCGCCCTTTTCGACTGAGACCAAGCTTAGCAGCAGGGAGTGCAGACGGTGCCACTGCTTGAGACAACCTTGCGCTACATCGGCACCGCTATTTGTCGAAATTGCCGATGCTGACGAAATCGGCCCACTGCATGCTCCGAGAGTTCCAACACGGACGGGGTAAAGGAGCACCGCCTGCAGCGCGAGCGAGGACGGCCTCGAGTTGGAAATCTCCGACAACCCATTTCCGGGATCGCGTGGAGTTATGACGGACGCGACGCCCTGGAAAAGCGCCAGCAGACTGCGCTGCAGGTGAGTAACAACACACTCGGCACTTTTGCTGCGCGCGAAATCGGATCTCCCCTGATCATCGTCGGATCGTCGACGAGGCTGCTCACGGGATTGCGGCGAGATGTCCGAAGTGCGCTGGTTTCGACGGCGGGCTTCCCTTTCGCCGCTGACGAGCCATGCGAGAGGCTCCATCACCTGCATCAGCGCACCCAGTAGCGATGCCGCGGCCGCACTACTCGCTTCGAGGCCGACGACATCACCGCTGACGAGTCGTCGACCGAAAGCGGCCAGGGAGCAGCATGTCTCTTCATTGGCGGCAGGCATGGTCGCCACGGCCTGGAGTATCGCACCCACAGCGAGCTGCGCGGCCAGGATCATGGGTGGTCCGCAGCTTGACGTGCCGTCCTGATGTGCAGTCGATGTGGACGGCTGCGGGCCGCCTGTTCTTGTTGACGCCGGGGAGGGGTGACGCCGGTGATGGCACAGCGGAAGCGAGTCCGCCCACGGCTCCGACCCGTCGCCCGCTCCATCTGCTGCTGTAGCAGAGAAAGCAGAACCCTCGCATCCCGCGAGGCGCCACAGCAGACGCTCAGACGCTGTCTGCCGCTTCATCCCATCTAAAAGAAGCCCACAGCATTATACAGGAAAGAAAGGACAGTCAATACTGTGCACAGATATACATAGTTTCACTACTCTGCAAGTGCGACTTCCCATTCTTGGCGTTATTTCATCCATGAAAACCGAAGCACGTGTTGATTGGGTGAGCACCTTTGACGGAAGACATCCGGGGGGTTGTTGGCGTCGTTGGCATCGCACCGCCCTCGACGACTGCACCTTCATTAGGGAAAGTCGCTTCGATGGTTGCGGCACACTCAGGCTGCCGCTTCCGAGTGGCATCGTCGTAGCGGCGGAGGGCGCGCCATAGGTCGGCGCACATCGGGGACGCATGAGACAGGAGCTGACGGGGTTGCAGCCGGCCGAGGGAGCGCAATATTGGGGATAACATTAGCGCGCCAACGGCGGCATTATCGTCGATTCCACTTGTCGGCAATGACGCGCACGCCTGTCGGCAACTGGCCGAGCAAAAAAACTCACACAGCTCTTGAGTCACACGAATAAGACAGGCAGTGTCGGCTTGCTCATCAGCATTGGAGCAATCTGAAACGGCGTTGACAACGCACTGCCACAGCGAAAATATTAAGTGGCGAGAGGAGTTGAGTCGAGCACTCCCAAGACTCATCGCAACGACACCAGCGTTTCCAAAGGTTTCATCCACAAAGCGCAGCAGGTCGCCGGCTACGGTGAGCAACACGAGACAAAGCACAGGCGAGCTGACGAGCCAAGGCTGCACTGCCTGCGCGGTCCCGGAGACATCGCAGCCCGGTGACCCTCCGCAAGCCTCATCGCTGCCGCCTGCTGATGGCACGACACCACTGACGGTCGTCGACGCCTGGCCGCCTCCAGACAAGGCTGAGCATAGGGCCTCAACCACCTGCCAGATACAAACACAATACAGCACATTCATCAGTAACAATGTCCATTTTAACTTTCGACCCTATACTCGGACATTTAAGGCTTCACCCTCACGATACTGTGAGGCGTGCATGCTATCAGCAAGTCATGTTTATCGGGGGAGGCGATCGTGTCATAACAGCGACAGGCGACACTAAGTCGACGCGGGTAATGGAGTAGGTGCGGGCCATACCTCGCATATGAGCAACAGTTTCTGGTCGACACCCTGCGGCGTCATTGCCGACAACTTATTGCCGCCATCGCCGCCGCCGCTGCTGGCACCGCATCGCAGCAGCGCCATCTTCATGTCCACCAGCACCGCGTTGCACACCTCCAGCTCAGACAAAGAGGAGCCGAGAATGACGAGAAGCGTTCGCCACGTGCCTACGGCAGCCTGCGTGATTGGTGGCCATCATCGACTCGATCAATGTCTTCGAAAAGACTTCGATACGCGAGGTTCGAACGACAAACGAAATTGACTCAGCAGAGGGATGGTGGCGTTGGTCACTCACCCGCCACACTTCAGGCTGGCCGCAACTCTTGACGGCGTGAAGAATGGGCGCCATGATGAGGCCGCGGAGGCGCTTGCCGTTCAGTTTACCGAGGCGTCGAAACAATGCCACCAGTGCACCCCAGGCCTCAAAAGCGGCGACTGGCACAGCCCGTAGCCGCGGGTCGGACACCACAAACAGCCGCTGCAGCACCTGCTTAGTCGACAGCAGACAAGGAGCGCGTCAACGCGTCGTTTCCATAATCTTAATATATAGGGCGCCTCTTTCGACTGAGCGTCATAGCCATCGAAACAACATACATGGCCAGGTACAACGAATATCGAGGCTCTGCGATGACGGCAAACTTCCAATTGTAGGTGGTAGAGCGGAATAAGTAGGATGGACGGACCTTCAGCATCGCCTGCCCGAGTCTGCCGTCTCGCGACGCAACGGCAGCCGCGTTCGGAGTGGTCGTCGCTGCGGATTGAAGGAAACGGGCGCCGAGGAGTCCCGCAAGTAGCGCCCACAGCCGTGCGCAGTCCACTGCGAGCTGCACCGCGCCACAGCCTCTCTCACCGACGCTGACACCTGCGGAAACAAGTAACGCCACACAACTACTAAACCTCGGTCGCGAGGGTATAGCAAGCCGTTCAAATAAGGCAATAATAACATTGCATATCGTATATGAACTAGGATGAGAGTCGGACACGGCGTCTTTTTACCAACGCACATGTAAAGCCATTTCTATGCGCTTATCATTTCGGAAACAGATAAAAGAAGAAGCGCATAAAGACATGACAATGCCACGAGCAATAGGACATTACATACATATTTAGGTACTGCCCTCGCACTTGCCAAGCAATATCTAAAGACACACAGTTAATCGTTCATATGATTATCCAGCTGCCAAAATCCCCTTTTTCCAATGCACGACTGTTTCCTTTGCTGCCGAAGCAAAAGGGTCCGACAACAAATTGAGTGCGAGTATCATGACACCCATAATGTCGGTGCAATGCTGGACTGTGCCTTGGCTGTTCTCCGACTTTCACGCACGCATTGTGATTTCGGTTTGTTATCCTGTCACCCCCGTTCCCTTCTTTCCAACATATACCTTCCTTCCAATATCCCCCCTCTCACGTTCTGCTGTATTTGCTTGAAATTTCCCAACACTGCCAACATGCATAGCAGCGATGATGGCAGAAGCATGAGCGAAGACATCCGCAGATATTGGCAACACCGGAGGGCAGACGGTGAAGCAGCCGAACGAGCGACAACAACGAATACTGTCTCGCACATTTGGAGTCGAAGCGTGGGGAATCGAGCGTTGCTGCCAGCGCCACCACAATTTGAGGGAGTGCGGGGCGGAGGACGTCTGGAGAGATGCGCTGGTGGGAGAGGCACCACGCCGCCATTCGGTAATGCTCCTATGGAAATAGGACGGATATCATTCGCATCAGTGAGGTGTTCGGGAAAAGTTGTAAATGTTGATGTTTACATGTAGCCGAAAACGTGTAGCATTGGATTGCTGGTATGTGCGTATGTGCGTATGTTTGTGCCGTACTGGCAGTGGTGGGTGCCTGTGTGTGTGTGTGTGTGTGGGGGGGGGGGGGGGGGGGGGGGGGGGGGGGGGGGGTGCGTGTGTGTGTGTGTGAATGGGTTTGGATGAGTCTGGATGTGTGGCCATTGAAAGGGCGCCGATGTGTGTGTGTGTGTGTGTGTGTGTGTGTGTGTGTGTGTGCGGGGGGGGAGGGGGGGGGGGCGGGGGGGGGGGGGTCGTCTGTGCGGGTACGTGACTATGTGTGTGTGGCCGTCCTTGGTACAGGAGAAGAGTAGGCAGTGACACACCATAGCTGTATGCTATCGGATTGAGTTTAGAAGGGGGTTAAGACGCGTGCGTGTGGATATGTAGGTATGAATGAGTGAGAGGGCGCAACGCAAGCCGAGAGCTGTGGGCAAGAGGGCGGGGCTGCGTGGTTTGTGGGCAGCGACCCGGGTCCCCTTTGTGACCTGGCTATAGTTGGGCGCGTGCCTACCTTGGCTGACCCCGGAGCTTGCAGGCATTGCAGGACGGCCTGCAGCAAGCGCGCCTGTACTTCAGCTGGGCAGGCGGCAACGGCGGGTGGGCAGCCCAGCAGAGCCCCCGACAGGTGGAGGGCGTAGTGGGCGACGTGCCGCTGATGTGTCGTCCCGCTCGTCGAAACCGCACGCTCGACGGGCACAGCGCAATCAGCTACAAGCGTCGAGGCCGCTAGACTCCAGTCCGCCCCCAGGTCCGCGAGGACGTCGCCCACGTTGGCCTGCACGTCCGCGCCCGCGAGGAAGTCGGCGGCCTGTTTGTACAGCGCCACGCGGCGCTCCGGCGCATCCGCCCCGCAAGCAGCCACGGCCTCGAAAAAAGTCAGCGAGTTGCCCGCCATCTCACCGCCTTTGGACCTCGCCAGCGTTGTATCGCAGTGCGGGACGCTTCTTCGCGAGTCCGCGCTTGGTGGTGCAAGGGCGCCAACGGTCGCGGGTTTGCCGTTACTTGTCCGCGGTAGTCGAACACAGCAAGAATATCATTCGACGGAGTGGCGCTGTCAACGCAGTCGCGCTGAACGTGGAACCAAAAGCCTTCTGCTGTCGAGCGGGTCGATGGTGGCACATTTCAGTCGCGTCCAACGTCGAGCGACGCTATTTTCAAAATATTTGAAAAACTGTGAATTTGCCACTTTCTTTCCACCACATTTTCTTGTAAACACATTACATTTTGAAAAGTTGGATTACAGGAAAATGATATGAGCACGGACAGGGAAAATGGGAGGGGAAACAAAAGGGGAAAAAATTAAATAAATAACGACTATTATTATTATTTCAAACAGGGCGCCCGATGCTATCATGCGGGTGCGATTCCCTGCGATCCTTCTTCGACTTGCTGTCAGGGCCTAAGCGCCGTTAGATGTAAAGTAGCATCGCATCTCCAGAGTACCCTATAATCCGTATGTTATTTTCATTGGAACGGCCGATACGAGTACCTACCTGTACCGGCATCGATAGCGAGTGTACGTGTATACTGTCATGTTGACAGATCCTATCATTCTATTGAATAAAAATAATTTCTTACAAGAAAAAAGCAGTGGATGCCACAAAGCAAAAAGAATAATAAAAGAGAAAAAATCCCAAGCCCGAGGAACAGGATGGCATGCCACAGCGTCAGCACTGCCCTCCTGAAAAGCGTCGCGGAGATAGGAACCCAGAGTGCCATGGAGAGCAGCAGAAAGACGATGAATAAACAATAAAATAAACACAGGTACTTGGATACCCGCCTTCAATTTGTTCGGCATGCGCACCGTACAAGTGTATCCAAGATCTGCTACTATGTCCCATTGACTTCATGCATTGACATAGGCATGTTTCGTCGTCATGCGCTGCCCCCTTTATGATTTTCTGACCTTGAGTGTCAGTGTATCATTCATCGAGGAGGGCGTTTTGAAGTACCTGAATAAAGGGTGTCATTGAGTGCATGCCATTTAGTGTATTGGACTCGTGCTGCAGAAATCTTCGAGCTAGTATATTGTTACATGGCTGTTCACATTCAATGTGAGCTGACATGAGTCATCCCAAGGGAACGCATAGTTCTACTTTTGAGAGTTTCGACGCAAACCCTCCTCAGTTTCTCTGGCAACGGCAGAGCCCCACAAGGGCCCCACAAGGGCTTTGCTATCATAACTAAATACTAATTACATTCTTGCTACATGTGAGAAATTAAATGCTCTCATGCAGTCAGCCATCTCAACGTCAGTCATCATCTTCTTTGATCCATTCCTTGTTTTTTTCCTATAGATTCAACACTCTCAGCCTCTATCTGCATCACACACACAACATTCCTCAGTTTGTAATGTCAATAAGCACTCCTAGCACATCGACAAACTACGTCAATATGGTATCAACGCGGCGAGCGAGGATTATTTGCTGTCGCTGGCGATACCAAGAGCAAAACTGTAAAGCGTGGCATGTAAGAAATCGCATATAACGGCGCTCCACTGCGTACGGTAACAATGCTTAACACGATAACTGTGGGGCAGAATGCATTAGTTTGCGCGTCTCCGAGTTCGGGCGCGCTTGCATACTTTTGTGCGTGTAAAAACGTCATCGAACCATGCGACGCTGTGCCTCAACATCGTATGAGCAAAAGCACGTATGTGTGTTTGGAAGCGTGCGTCTGTGCAACACTAGGTGATATATGAATGCCGTGAATGTGCACTTTCAATTGTGCGTATATGTGTAAAATGGAAAGGGGAGAGGGGGGTGGGAGGGAAACAGAGGAAAAGAGATGAGGGAGAGGGAAAGAGATAGAGGCCGGGGGGGGGATAAAGACTGCGAACTAGTGAGGGAGTGTGTGCGTGTGTGTAATAGAGGGAAAGGGAGAGCCTGTGTGAATATCAAAGAGGGACACAGACGGAGAAAAAGAGGCAGGGAGGGGGAGTCTGTATGTCAGAGGGGGGAGAAAGGGGAAGAGGGAGAGATCGAGAGAGTATGCGGGTGTATCAAATTAAGAGAGTGAGTGTTAACAATGTGCTTATATGCTTGCTTCAAATTCAGAGAGTATATATATATATATATATATTATATATATATATGTATTGCTGTGCTTATCAGTGATAGTATGTGCGTTAACAGTGTGCTTACATGCGTGAATAAGAAAGGAAGAACGTGCGGAAGTGTCTGTAGTTGTTTGCGGCATTCATGTGTGTGAGAGGTTGAGTGACTGTATGTGTGTGTGTGTGTGTGTGTGTGTGTGTGGACGATTATGACGATTCGTGTCTTTGTGCGTAAGAGGGGCTGTGTGTGATAGTGACAGTGAGTGTGTGTGTTGGGGGGGGGGGGGGGGGGGGGGGGGATATACTGCACGTTTCTGGAAAAGTGTGACTATGTGTATATGAGAGAGAGAGAGAGAGAGAGAGAGAGAGAGAGAGAGAGAGAGAGAGAGAGAGAGAGAGAGAGAGAGAGAGAGAGTGTGTGTGTGTGTGCGTGTGTGTGTGCGTGTGTGTGTGAGAGATAGAGAGGGAGGAAGGGAGGGAGCGAGGGACAGAGAGAGAGAGAGAGAGAGAGAGAGAGAGAATGTGTCCGTGTGTGACAGTCGTGTATATGTTATACCAAGAAATATGATATATTATACCTCAGAGTGCATAAATAGATGTATGTCTGCCTGTGCAACAGTTAATTATTGAAAAGCTGTCTCGCTGTGTGTATTGTGACAGCGAGAGAGACGGGGAAGCGCAACAGTGTGTACATGTGTGAGTGCGTGAGTGTGTGTGTGTGAGAGAGAGAGAGAGAGAGAGAGAGAGAGAGAGAGAGAGAGAACGAGAGGGTATGTGTCGGTGTGTGTAAGCGAGCATAATGGCGTGTGAGTGTGTGTGTGTGTGTGTGTGTGAGTGAGAGAGAGAGCACGAGATGGTATGTGTCGGTGTGTGTAAGCGAGCATAATGGCGTGTGAGTGTGTGTGTGTGTGTGTGTGTGAGTGAGAGAGAGAGCACGAGATGGTATGTGTCGGTGTGTGTAAGCGAGCATAATGGGGGGGGGGTGTGTGTGTGTGTGTGTGTGCATGGAAAGAAGACGTAGAATCAATGAACACGATGAATTAAAACACGTAACCCATATCCTCCCATTGATCGTTTGCGTGCACCATGCGTGCTCGTTGATGATCAGCATCGCAACGACAAATCACTGGAGAGGAAGTCCGGGTCTGGCACTCTTTCGCAAGGCCCGACTGTAATCGCTACCGCGTGAAAGCCCTGCCCGCGAAGTATAAACATAATAAAATACTAGAGCTCACCTTTGACGACAGAGAAGAGATGAGAGTCCGTCGCGCCAGCATGGCGCGCCCCCAAGAGCCCCATACCCAGGCTCACCCGCGGACATTACCACGTATTGATTTCTCATATTAGAGACGATGAGCACCCCAACACATAGTGTTCGAATGCAGCGCGAGTGTTCTTGCTCCCTCTTGGTTAGAAATATGTGCGTGAACACGATAGCGGGGTGGGAGCCTACCCGACACGCACCACTACTCCGCTGGCTCTCGCCTGATTTTCTGTTAGCGTGAATAGTGCCGCGTGTGGTCAGCGGAGGTGCGGCGGGGTCAACTCGAGAAGGGCGCTTGGTACGTACACACAGTTGCAAAGTAGATTCGAAGATCGGGGAAGCACCCGCGGGTAGGGAATGAGCATAGCATAAGTACCGTACCTCGTGCGACTCTTGTGAAGAAGATTTTGAGACTGCCTTCTTCCGCTGAGTGAAACTCGACATGAGGGTCCACTCATTCCCTATCCGCGATTCTATCGGACGAGGCTTCGACGTCCCTTTCCGCTGTAGACGCACCTCCCATGCACTCATGTCCACCCGCGAGCCGATGGTGGACGAGGCAGCAAAAGTCGCAAACAAGAGTGAGGGCCAAAATTTTTTGTTTCTGGCACCTTGTCGCTCGTCTGAATCTACCGGTGGTGTTGCTGGCGACCTGGCCCGCTCGTATGCTTCTACTCTGTGCCGCAAGGTTGCGAGGCCGCATGAGCGGCGAGGAGCCAAACCAACACGAGCCAGACACGCTACACTCTTCCATCCGTTTCGCAGCATTGTAGCATAGGGAAGCAGGGGTAACACGACTTCGGTTGCAACAAAAGCTGGTGGTGAGCGCCGTTGCTGGACGCAGAGATCTGTGCCCCGCAGCCCTCCGACGTCTGCTGTATGTAGCACCATCAGTGGTTTCCGCCACCATATCACAATTAGCGATACATATATACCCGTACCTGTAAAATCATTAGAGATATCGATATCCGATTCTCTCGCAATACGTACGAGTTTTATAGGGGTCAAACACATCGCTATCAGAATCACCCAGCGCATATCCACAGCATATTCGTTCATCGCCGGACTAAATCGATTTTACTATCAAATTCTTACAAGAAGTAGACGCAGCGGAGACCACCAAGCAAAAAGAAGAAAATAGGGGTAAACCTAAGCCTGAGGAACAGGAAGGCATGCCACAGCGTCCGCACTGCCCTCCTGCAAAGCGTCGCGGAGATAGGAACCCAGAGTGCCACGAAGAGCAGCAGAAAGATAGCGATTTTAATGTAGCGCTATATCATATTCACCGTATATCGCTATCGAGGACGGGTAAGTATGGAATACCGATCGTCGCTGAGGGAATGACGCGCGTCAAGGATACCTTACGACGCTCAGCCATTCATGTAATCAAACTCTTAGTCCTGAAGTGTTTCTTAATTATGCCCGGTCAGCACTGATGCCGACCTGCTCGCAGTGTGTTTAGAGTGGTTACACATTCTCCCGTTAACACACTAGCGATGGTTATGGAAAATAATAACTGCATAAATAACGATTTTTTCTTTCGAAAGCACTTCGCAAACCATTTCGCAGAGGGGGGATAAATATCTTACAAAAAAAAATAACGATAAGATCACGGAATATAAATCACGGCAAAAGAAAGCACTACATTGTGCACAAATATAGCCGATCAAACTAATAAGAATACATTTGATTTCATTTATGAAAACTATGAATAAATTTGACATTTACCCGAGGGCACGTTTTGCCAAAGATGTCAGCTTGCTTACAATTTGGCCAAAAGACCACCACAGGCTTGGCCTGGGGGAAGATTAGCGCTAATTATGGGTTGGGTGGGTGGGTTGCGCGAGCCAGATGGGCGAGCGCAAAGCAGAGAGTGCCAGTGCTCGGGGGTTGCACCGGCTTAAGGGGCTGCCGCTAGCTAGTGCTGCTGGGGGCAGGGCATGGGGCGTTGCGCTAGGCGTTTCCTCAGTCCTCGAGGGTTACCTCGAGGACTGGGTGAGACGCGCCGCTTTTACAGTAACGCTTTACCGTTCAGGTTCGCGTTCTGTCACATATGTAAGTAAGTTTTGCAAACCTCTAGATTTCAAACAATCTGACTATTTACCCGAGGGCACGTTTTGCCAGTATGTAATAAACCGGAGGTTTGCGCAGCCTAGTCATGATGAAGCGGGTTGGCGGGGACGAGCCAGCCGAAGTACTGCCAGGCCGCCGGAGATGGGGTCATGGTAGGGTCGATGTATTTCCCTTCTGTGACAGAACTGTTCTTGGCCCAACCACCCATGTATTTGACGACGTGGAGTGGGGTCCCGATGCAACTAGCGGCGGAGGCGGCACCTTTGCGTAGGCTGTGCGATGTCCATTTAAATCCACTGGGAGGTGTGGCGCCGACGGCGTTGCATGCGTCGAGGAGCCAGGCGGAGAGTGTTGCAGCTGCTTGCCAGTCGCCGGAGTTTTCGTAAGGTACGAAGCTCCATAGTGCGGCGGGGGGGGAGCCGTTGTAGAATTTCTTGCAGTAGGCGGTCCGCTGTGTGCAATAATATTCTAGTAGGTCGGCCACCACCGGATTGGCAGTCGTCGGGATAGCGAGGATAGGCTTGTCGGCTGCGCTGCGCCTCTGATCGCCCTTAGCTTTGCGGATGAAAAGCCAAATGTTCTGGGATGGGCGGTCGACGACGAGGTCTTGTGTTATACACCTTACACCCGATTCGGCTCTGCAGAAAAACGCATAGTTTGTGCAGATTGCCAGTAGCGCGCGAAATTGCGCGATGAGGTGCCGGGAAGTAGGTGTCCACTGGAGGTGGTTACGGAGGTCGGCGGCGGCGGTGAGTAGCGAGAGCGCTAGAGGGGCTGGTAACGGGAGGCGCGAGTCCGCTGCATGTAGACGCTGTTGTTGCATTTCGAGTCCGCGTCGAGCGTCGGCCAAAAGTTCCCCGACCGCGATCGGCTGCTGCTGGTGGTCGCGGAAAAACTTGTTAATGGCCGAGTAGTACTGCTGTAGCGACGCGGTGGCGATGGTACCTGGCAGTCCTAACCAGGCTGTGTAGCGAACGACCGACTGCGTAGTAGTCTGTAGTGGATGGATGTCCTCTTCGTGGCAAAAGGCCGCAAATTGACGCATGCCGTTGTCGTAGTTGGCGTACGTAGTCGGGGCTAGGGAGCTGCTCAGCAGGTGTAGCGCAGTGGTACCGATGTAGTCGGTACCCAACAGGTTGCGTAGTCGGTCGGTCATGGTAGTCGTCCACGGGGCGTGGGCGTCTGGTTCTCGTAACGTGTAGCGGACATGTCGCGAGGGCTTGTGCGACCGAGTGGCCATGGCGCGTAGCTCCGTGAGGCTGGCGGTGGCTGTGCGTAGTGTGCGTCCTATTGCGCCTCGGCGGGTGTGTAGCCAGGCCGGCGTGGCAGTCGAAAGGCCACGATACTCCATCATGGCCGTCCGACCCCCTCGCGCGAGCCTAGCCGCCCGGGGAAGAATAGGTCGTGTGAGGGAGGGTAGTTGATGGTCTCGGTGGCCAAGTCGTGGAAGTCCTGGAACCACGGTGTGTGGGGCCAGTACGGTGCGATGACTGTAGCAGCTGCTCCCGATTGGCGTAGTTTCGCACAGAGGGCGGGTAGAGCTGACCACGGCGGGTTGCAGTAGTTTGTCTCGCATCGCCACGCGGCGTCCGGTAAGTGTAGACAGTCGACGTCCTCGCACTGTGGGTCGCGCCATCGGGCGTTGAAACGTGGGAGCTGCGCGTTTTCCATCGACGCGAACCGGTCGATAGAGTGTGGGCCCCACGTTGCCTATAGGTAGGTGAATATCCGGGGGTTCAGCTGCCAGTCGTCGCGGTTGAGCTCTCGGCTTAGGCTGTCGGCCCATATGTTTGCCGCCGAGCGGATGTAGCGGGGTCGGATGCTGATGTCGTTGACGTCCGAAGGTGCCAAAGTCAGCGTAATTCGGTCATCATGACCGGCGAGAGCGTAGTGAGTTTGGAGAGCGTGGCCACGACGGGTGTGTTGTCCTCGTGGAGTAAGACGTGTCGTCCTCGGAGTTGCGGTAGAAAGGACTCGATCGCGAGGCGAACGGCGCGGAGCTCCTTCCAGGTGATGTGCTGCATGCGGTCGTCGTCGTACCAAAACCCGCGGGCTTGGTAGGCAGGGTTGTCGTTCAGGACGGCTCCCCACCCGTAACCACTTGAGTCGGCGTGTAGGTACGCGGTCTCGATGGGTTTGTAGATTGAGCGGCCGTTGTGTTGGTTGGGCACCGTGCGCCACCACTCGAGGTCGCGGCGTAATTGGTGTGTCATCCGGACACGTCCGCCCCATCCTTTTCGTGTAGCCAGCACGCAGTGTAGTTCTCGTAAAAAGAAGCGAGCTGGTGCGATGGCGAGGTAGAGGAACTGGGCCTTGCCAGCGAACGCCGCGAGTTGTCTGGCGGGTAGCCACCGAGCGGAGGTAGATGCGCGGCCTAGTAACGCTGAAGCTTGCTTCGCGAGGGCCTGTAGCTTGTCGGTAGGGGCTCGAAATTCGCCTTTCAGGAGGTCGACTGTCATGCCTAGGTGTGTGCCCACTTGGGTGGGCTGCCACAAGCCTTTGTCGGGGTTGCGCTTGAGGCCTAGACGGTGGAGGAGGGTTTCGACGCAATCGCGTAGCAATAGAGCTGCGTCGTACGAGAAGACCATGAACAGGAAGTCGTCCATGTAGGGTAGCAGTCGTACTCCGCGCCATCGGACGTTGCGAAGGAAACGTCGTGACGGCTTGTATGGCGTCTCGGAGCTAGCGGTCATCGGGGTAGGCGCTCGTCGCAGGTAGTTCGTGAACGCTTGAGTTAGCTTGCAAAAATAGTAAGCCGACCCCGACCAGCCCATCGGGAGGCATGCGAGGCGCCACAGCTCGCCGCGGTAGTTGACCGTGAAGAAATCTCGGTCCTCTTTTCGGATGCCTAGCGTGTAGTAGCCGTCGGCTAGGTCGAGGGAGACGAAGTAGTCGCCCGGGCGGGACAGGTGGCGCAAGTGCTTGAGGGTCTCGCACGACATCTTGAACTCCGCGCAATAGTTGTTTAGCTCTCGGAGGTCGATGATAAGGCGCCATTTGTTGACACCGGGGTTTGGGACGAGGAACATGCGGGAGACGTAGCGGGTGTTGGAGGCGCGCTCCCAGGCTCCGCAGGCTTCGAAGCGTGGGAGCTCCGTAGCTAGGAAGTCGAGTTGCGGCTGTGTGACGTCCTTCATGGAGACACCGTGGTTGAAAGGTCGAGGACGTAGGCCGTTTTTGAACTTGACCCGCACGCCATGGCGGATCCAGTTCACGACTTGACCGCTCGCGCCGATATGCTCCCACTCCCGCCATCTTAGCCGCACGCGGTGACGCATGTAGTTGGATGACGAGGAGCAGGAATCGGCGCGGCGGGCCACACCATCATTTCTTCGTTGTGGGTTTCCCCCCGTCGCCAGGTTTAGTTCCGGCCGCCGCTGCCGCTGCTGCTGCTGCTGCGGCCTTGCGCTTGTCGGCGGCTGCTTTCTTGGCCTTGGCGTCTTGTCCGGGTGGCTTGTCCGGCGTGACTCTCGCGAACGCTGCCCCAGCAGCTGCTTTGCTGGCGGCATGTAGGCTGACTTCGAGGGTCCGATCGACGAACGCTTGCTCGTCCAGTGCGCTCGAGACCGCGGTAGGGCGTGGGCGGCAGAAACGTTCGTGCGCGAGCTCGGCGAACACTCGGTCCGTATCCGAGCTCGTTTGTCCGCCCTTGGTGAGGCGGAGGAAGCCCAGTCGAGTACGGGCGGCCTCCTCCGTCGCTGTGTGGGTGTGATGACCCGCTCGGATGAGGGCAACGGCCGCTGCCTGCTCCGCTGGTAGAGGAGGTCCGGTTGACAGCGTGTCCAAAGCCTCGCTGATTGCCGCGTTGGCGCAGCTGTCGAAGAAGGCATAGCACCCGATGTGGAGGTACTCGTCGTACCCCGCTTGAGATTTCCGGTCGTTGAGGAAGCGGGCCGTGTCGTCCGTTAGCGTCCACAGACGATGTTCGTCGATGTCGCGAGGGGGTCGCTCCAAACCGGCCGGAATGATTTTACCGTAGGAGGCAAAATCGACGAACTCGGGCTCGTGGAGCTCGGGGTCGTCGTTCAGCAGGTCGATCGGCTGCTCAGGGGCTGCCTTACCACCCTCAATCGCAATGGTCGCGTCAGGGGGAATGGACTGACGTTGATTCGGAAGCACGGTTGGGCCTGTTAAACGTTCGAGCTGGGCTAGTAAGGCGGTGTTAGACGCCTGAATCTGCTCAGCTAATCGGCGTTCGAGGGCCGAAACCGCGCTTTGAATCTGTTCGGAAGTACGCTGCTCGATTTCAGAGGGGAGAGGGTCGACTCCGGGGGCGGAGGACGACGGCTCAGGCTGCATGGTGTTAGACGGCGACTTAGAACGGGGGGAAGTGTCTCGTGACGCTCGAGTGCGCATGAGGCGATGTAAAACTGACACCCTGATCGACTACTAGAGTCGAGACTGCAATTGCGCGAGCCAGATGGGCGAGCGCAAAGCAGAGAGTGCCAATGCTCGGGGGTTGCACCGGCTTAAGGGGCTGCCGCTAGCTAGTGTTGCTGGGGGCAGGGCATGGGGCGTTGCGCTAGGCGTTTCCTCAGTCCTCGAGGGTTACCTCGAGGACTGGGTGAGACGCGCCGCTTTTACAGTAACGCTTTACCGTTCAGGTTCGCGTTCTGTCACATATGTAAGTAAGTTTTGCAAACCTCTAGATTTCAAACAATCTGACTATATAAATGTTAGTTACACTCCTCCACAAAATTTTGGACAAGATTTCGCAACTTTGCAAGGGAAAAATGATGGAACCCTGCGTCGATTTTATTAACTCTCCTGATATAAATGCATAGGCGACGGAGGGAGGAGGTGTTGGGCAGGCCGCTGTGGGGGGAACGCACGAAATCGCGTATGTCGACTTACCACCAATATGCGCACAACCCATTAACCCAAGGGCAAGCCGCTTTCGGCCACAATGTTCAAACGATCATAACTTACTCAAATATGGTCAAAACTTTGAAACATATACCGTTGTACGCGTCTTTTCAATTCGCGTCTGGCGCACCTACTCCGGAGTTCAAATAACACCTACAAGCAAATTTTCTGTGAATTGTTTTGATTTCCTAATTATTCATCCGGGAAAGTTGAGTCACAGTGCCAAGCAACACCCGTCAAATTCGGCTCACCTCGCGAGGCAATTTGTGCGGGGTTTGTCGAAATGTATTTACTAATTTTCCATTCATACTGATTTCCGAGCCTAATTCCCGACATGTGCCACGTAGGGGGCGGGTGTGGGTGGCACAAGCACATACCCAAGCATTCCAACACACCACCGTCATCAACGTGATGCGTCCCTAACGGCCACGTTGGACCTCGCACCTCCCGTAAGCCAATCGCCCTCGCATGTTTACAGCGTGCAGTGTTTATCCAATTTTTCGTCATGTGCGTTTTTCTTCGCCTTCTTTCCAAAAACATCACCCGTGCCATCGGCGTGAACTTCCGTGCTCTATCCACACACCCGCAAACCAAACCTCGCGCATTGAACACGGCACCCACGCCTCCAAACCCCCTCTAAAAAGTCCCCAAAAATACGGTTATATGGAAAACGGAATAATATGCAGCTTGGTATGAGCGCTTGAGCAATGCTCAAGCGTGGCGCTCAAAACGGCGTGTATAGTTTAGACAATTTCTCGGGAATTTATGGACTTTATTCGACAAACTCCACCGACAACAACCGCTTGAAGTTGGGGTCTAACCACCCCGGATAACGGCTTACTGCTTGCTTCCCGGCTTTCCTACAATTGGGTGGTACTCGGGTGTCGTCGTGCTTGACGTGATGAGAGGGTAGCGTGTTCTTTACTAGCTTATGTTTATCATAATGTATGTCCGGACTTTTGTGGAGGAGTGTGCAAAGAAACTAGTGGAATAGCATGAACCCGGACAAGGAAAAAGGGAGGAAAACTAAAACAAATTAGAAGAAAAAGCAGCGGAGACCACCAAGCAAAGAGAAGAAAAGAGGAAACAACCTAAGCCCGAAGAACAGGAAGGCATGCCACAGCATCAACAATGCCCTCATGCAAAGCGTCGCGGGGATGGGAACCCAAACTACCAAAGTACCCCAAAAGGGAGGGGAACTAAAGTAGTGAAATCCACCGCCACGAAAGAAGAATTCAAATACAGTTCATGGGAAACTCACATTTGTAGGTACGATTCAATATCATATCTTAATCATCTCATTAATTGCAAAGAAAACATCGGAATCCACCTGCAACAAAGGATAATAATACGGAGGCATAAAAGCATAACTCGCGGAGCAGGAAGGCAAGCAACATCAACTGCACCATCCACCTCCGAGGCGTTTCGAACATAGGAACTGAGCGTGCCATGAAGAATCGCGGAAAGACACTGCATGAACTCAAGACGCACGTCCCCATGGAATCGACCGAAGGGAACACATGTAGACCGCCGTACAAACTCGTTTAAAAATTAAATATTACAAAGAAAGCATTGGAATCCACCAGTGAAGAAGTGAAACGAATAGACAAAAAAGAGGAACATAGCCGTAAGGCCTTGAAGAAGAGAGGCGGGCAACAACAATTCCACCTCCCTCTTGCATCAAGGCATGATAACGAAGATAGGAACCCAACGTTCCATGAAGAACCACATAAAGGCATTGTGTATTTACATCACTATAAATTACAAATTGTTTTGTTTCATCAGAAAGGGGCTGGGTCTAAATGCCAAATATATATAGTCGCTGCGGATCTAAGATGGATTTTTATTGTCTTAAATCTAGAGGTTAATAAATCTCTTGCACATGTTATAGAACCCGTACAAACATTCGGCTAGGATCCATGTTGAAACGTGCCGCCCAACGGCCCATTCAACAAACTCAACGACCAACGGCCAATAGTTTCGGCCCAGCAACATGGACGACATCCTCTAGCTACGCTAGCTCGACCGTCCCCAAGCAAGTAGCGAAGCTTCCCCTCACACTAGCTAGATAGGTGTATTCTATGGATTTTGCGCCCGACATCCACAATCCGGCGTTCGCAAATATTACATCTGTCGCGTCTCTAGCTATTAGACGCGTGGAGTGTGAGCTTGCATCGTCTCATGCGTACCCGAGTGTCACGAAACGGTTCCCCTCGTTCAATGTCGCCATATGCAGTCATGTTGACTGCCATGCAGATGGCAACCCAACGCCAACGCTTTCCTTACATTGCTTGAAAACATATTATCTACGGATCAAATTCCGGACGAGATCTACTCGAGAGACGGGTTTTTACAAGCCCCGAGGCGACAATTGCCGCTTTACTTCCCTAGTTGCGACAACCCCCGGTCGCCAAATTTCCTTTCTCATATTCGTTCACCCCCCCGAAATCCCGCGACATTGGGTGGTACGGGAACCCTTGCGCACCCAATTGACGTGATTCACGATGACTACGAGCCGAACGCGCCCAAATTTGTCGACTCCATTGCCTACATCGAAGTTATTGAGGGTGGATAAGCTAGAGTGCCCCCCCCCCCCAACCCCCTCCATTTGTCGAGGAGCTACGGCCCTAAAAACTCACCGACACATCAATAATAGCTAACGGGGCCGGCTGTTGTCTCTCCGCCCTCCATGTACACAATTATTGACGTTAATTTAAATGAAGGGTTGGGATTGGGTAGTCTTCGACCATGCTGTATACCTATGGTGCCTCGGAGATTTTTGTTCGTGAAGTACAACATTCATTGGGCCAACCAAACAAGGAAAAATACCCAAACGGGATCTTGTCATTTCCTTTCATGGGCATTTTTTTCTAAAGGGTTACATAGGGTTTAGGGTTTAGGGGTGCATTTACAACATGTCTCGATATCCTCTGACTACGTAACGGTTTACCGTTATGGACAGCGTCGTAGCACCTACATCAAGTATGGCTAGGGATCAGCCATCGATACGTCGTCGATAGCATCAAGACCGTCACCCGCTGATGGTGCCATCAAAGTGATAGGTTTCGACATCGGCATCGATATGACGGTAGCGCTGTCATCAATATGCCATTAATTATCAAAATATACAACAATTATCAACGCCCGATTTCTTATATGTCGTCCCAAATAGCGATACATCGGCGATACTATCGGCTTGACGTGCCATCGTTGTAAAGTTGCCAAAATATCAACGCCATCAACCTCAGCGTTTCAAGATATCGCAACCATGAACATCGGCAAAATTCACTTGACCTTCACTAGCCTGAGCCTCGTGATTTTTTGCGGGTTGAGAGAATTAAAACCGCGACCACCCACTCGCTACCATGAGGACGAATGTCGCGTCGCTAGCTGGCGCGTCTCCGGCCACCGAGGCCCCCTCCTTCCCCGTACTGACGGACAACGTCGCCAACAACGTGCTCGTAACTCCAAAAATGCTGTCGACTGCTTCGGCGAGGACCATTGGCTGGTGAAGTGGCACGGCGATGCAGCACTCGTGAACGAGCCCACCAAGCCCCTCGTTGCGATCAATCAGACGCAAACCGACAAGTCTCCTACCGCTACCCCCGCCCCGCAGTCACACCGAGTCCCGTCAACTTGCGGCGTTTGTGGTTCGGTACATATGGTTACAATATGCGGCTCGGTGGTGTCCGACACCGGCACCCCTACTATCGCTATAGGGTTAGGCCGGTGCACTAGGCATGAAGAGCAACGGCTTGCAACCATCGCGTGAATTTGTGGCAGCTCTTGAAGTCACTCAGTGTAATACCAATTCTGCATCCAATTAATTATTACGCCCACGCATTGAGGCCGCCGTGGGCTTCATTTTGGTTTTTGATCGGCTTCGCTCCTTGTGGACGGCGAGGCTGCCGGCGGTGACTCCGTGCGCATTCCCATTCGCATCTGGCACACTCTACAATAACAAATCACATGTCAGCGTCGCGAGCTAGTGAAGCGACCAACATTTTGGAGCTATAATGATAATTGCTATCCTTCCATTTCCAAAAGGTATGTATTATTACAAAATATTGAATATATTGGGAAGACTAACAAAACCTGGAATATTTGCTTTGGGCCATATTATGTGATGAAGGTGCTATTATTGATGTTTATCTTATGACAATTTGTTTCGTGACGGCCATCAAACTCGCGAATATCGTCAGGACTGCTGGAAAAGGCCAAAAATGATGAAGTACGAACCATACATATTGCCATATACATATTATTCATTTCTCAACAAATAAAGACAACGCAAATGTAGGGCGCATTAGGTTACGGTACACATTAGACACCGAGTGGAGCCTCTCACCTGCAGCCATTCCCACAGACTGTCCGCTGAGCGGTCTCCGCGCAGCACTGCCGCGTAGCCCTCCAGCAGCGGCCCCACTTCGGCCGCCCGCTCGTCGACCAGCTCGACACGGAACTGGCGCACACCCGCCGCTGCCAGCCTCTCAACGTAGTGAATGCCCGACTGAGCCTGCGCGTTGAACACCTGAGATGCAGGCAAATGCAAGTAAGTGTTCACATTTCATGAATCGTAATAAAATAATACCAAAAATTATCAGAACATACGATTGACCGATAATTACACAAACATGACGAGTAACATGGCAAACATGCATACTCCACTGGTTACATATCGAATGCGTAGATGGGACGTTGCACCACCACCCCGCGCTGCCTTCCGCATTCACATCCACTCACTCCCAGAAAATGTAGGTACGCCCAGAGAACCAAATACCGTACACTCATTTTATGCAATTAAACTATCGCCAGTAGTCTGCGTGTTTCGATGTTGCACACGTGAAAATGAAATGAACGTGCAACTCCAGCACACCACTACATGCTTCTAATGTGAGCAGTACCAAATATTTTAGTGTGCAGTACTGCCTGATCATATTTAGTGCGCCTTGAGCTGCTTCAGGTTGTTGTTCTCAAATTGGTAGTCCTAAATTGTGTAAGCGCGAACGAAACAATTTCCGATAATTACAAATTAACCCTCGGGCTACACAACCACAACCACACACACACACACACACACACGCACACACGCACACATGCACACACCCATACATACACACACAACAAGCATACACACACACACACACACACATGCACACACCCATACATACACACACAAACAAGCATACACACACACACACACACACTTACTCACGCACACACACGCAAGCAAACACACACGCACACAAGCACACACGCACACACAAACAAACACAAACACACATAGACAATCACACACAAACACACACACGTACGGACACGCAACACACGAAATACACACACACACACACACACACACACACACACGTACGGACACACAAACAAACACCCACACGCGTATGTACACGCACAGGCATACAAAGAGAGAGATTCAGAGAGAGAGAGAGAGAGAGAGAGAGAGAGAGAGAGAGAGAGAGAGAGAGAGAGAGAGAGAGAGAGAGAGAGAGAGAGAGAAAATCGCGCACACACAAACACACACACACACACAAAACAAACATACACGCACACACACACAATGCAAAATACAAACACACAGTCACACACATACTGACACACACACGCTCACACACATACGCACACACAAATAAACAAACAAACAAACAAACAAACAAACAAACAAACAAACCCACAAACCCACAAACACACAAACAAACAAACAAACAAACAAACAAACAAACAAACAAACAAACAAACAAACAAACAAACAAACAAACAAACAAACAAACAAACAAACAAACACAGATAAACGCAAACACACACACACACACACGTACGCACACACACACACGTACGCACACACACACACACACACACACACACACACACACACACACACACACACACACACACACACACACACACACGATATATCGATTATCCAATGACCACGGAATACGCTATACATTCTGTAAGGTGCTCAGGTAGATGGGATGGGGGGCTCACTGTGTTTCTGCACCCCATATCCGCCAACACGAGGTGGTCCTTGCCAGTGCTGTCCCGCAGGTGGACGGAGTTGCGCTCGCAGGGGTGGCCGCAGTCGGTGTAGTCGTTGCCCGAGCTAAGGAATCGACAGAAGACGCAGTGCTCCATGTGAAAGATGGGGAGGTGCTGGTGAAGGACGGCCTCCACTCGCGGCGCCTGACGTGGGCCCAACGCCGCCGCCAGCTTTGCAATCTGAGAATGCACGCAACGGATGTGAGAGAAGCCTGCCAACAAGACGCCACTTGCTGGCTCGACATAACCGCCGTCGCTCTGAGCTTCGTCTTACTCGCGCGCTAACAAAGGGACCACCGGCGATAACGATATTTTCATATCATTACAAACATGTTTATTCGTCGAATATGAAATGAATCGGCGAATATGAAATGAATCGGCGACGGGAAAAAAGGCGAAGTCCTTCACTAACACACAACACAAATGCTCAAACGTGCAAATAAGACAGACGTGATGGCATATGTATATGGATTACAACATGTCTCTGAATCACACTCCTTACTCCGTCGACACGCATTATTTCACATTCATTCCAAATTAAATGAAATATTATTTGAGCATTGTTACTCAGACTGTCGTTGCCGGTCCGTCTTCATTATGAGAATGGGGGGAATGTGGGTCACCTGCGCAGCGTTGAGGTCGTAAGTGGGCGCGAGGCGGCGCAGGCCGGTGCCCAGCAGAGCGTCCGCCGTTAATACGTTTGCGGCGTTCAGAGAAAAGTCGCCCAGCAGGGGCGGGACGCGCGCGCCCCCGAGTCCCTCCAGCACCGCCCCCTCGCCTCCCGCCTGCCTCAGCACCTGCAGCATGCCTGCGACCACAGGGCACACGGACGCACTCAGTCGCTCGCGGCCGCACAGTCTGAGTGTGTTGACCACACTTCACCTTCTCAGATGGCACCTTGTGCGGCTCCACATGCGAGTATGTGATGCTGATTCCGGTGCAGTGCGGACTGAATTATACATAACAACGAGTCGCCCTATCGCCGTCGCGATTTGTGAAAAGGTTATGTGAGATTGGATGCAATGGAATGGCACACCAATTGAGACAGTGTCATCACCATTGAAAGTGTTGTTAGCGTATTTGGCTGTGTGGATAGCAACCAAGAACGGTTGCGCAATGCAACTAGGGCGGGTTCGTTGATATATAATCAGTAACAAGAAGCAAATGTAACTCATACATTTGAGTGGAAACTCGTCGAATCGCCCCGCCAATGCATGCGCATGCCCAAGTGCACAGCACAATTAGGATGGCAACGCCCGAAATGATTGTCAAGCAGGAACCGGACTATTTGAGGGAAATATTTTACTGCGCGAACACGGTCGTCAGCATTGAGCGACCCGTGAGAGGGCGGGGCGATGAAAGGTGGGGTCGGCCTACCTGTGGATCGCACCAACAGAGCGTCCGCGCCGAGGCGCAAAAAGTAAGACGACAGGCGCTGCTCGTCGGGCTTTAAAACTCGCGGCGTCGCCACCACAGCACGCTTTCCGGCCGCCTGTTCGCGGCGCGACACGGTTGTACTCGTCACATCCGAGTCGACAGCGCCAAGAACTAGTACATGATATCCTCGAAGGGCGTAGACGTAAAAAGGGGCACCATTTATATGATGTGAATACTCTTGAAACTATGAAGGCACGAGAAACCGCGACCAAGTGGCGCCTCATTGCGGTATCACGGTCACCTGTACGCGCTGGACGGCGCTCTGCAGGCCGTGAACCTCGAGAAAGTCGAGCGTGAGCTCTTCAAGCCACGCCACCCCCAGCGCCGCCTCCACCTGCGAATGCGCAGTAGGTGACACAATCAGCAACAAATTTTGAGGCCGTGTTCCGTGTCTCGACAAAAAAATCGGCGAAACTCGTGTTTGAAAAAACCGCTTTTCTGATTAAAATATGAATACTTTTCGACCAAACGCTGAAATCGTGAAAATATAAAAACAGATAACATGTATAGACGGGGCAAGCATCGCAGATTTATCAGTGCAAGATGAAATAAACTCCTGACACGGCGTTTCCACCGACAGACGGAAACCCTGAAACCCCGTCTCACCTGTTCCTGGGTGCGACACAGCAGTCGGAGGACCGGAGGGTCGTCGATGTTTGGCGTAAAAGGGTCGTCGCCGCCGTCGCCGCCGGTCTCGTCGTCCGCCTGTCGCCCGGCGGAGGCAATCATCGGCGGCAGCACACTGTCGATCGCCACGTCATCGCCGCGATTGTGGAAGCGCCTCGCCGCAGTGAGCTGCTCCACCGCGCTGCGACGAGCTTCCTGCAGCGGTTTAAACAACACGACGCGGGGATGGCAAGAAATCAGGAAGTCGTCAGTTACGAACTCCCGACTCGCTCGAAAAATGAGTACAGTAGCTAGCTGAACTTAAGACGTCGAAGGTAAAACTCGGGAAACTTGTTTTACATGGACCACAAAACAACAGCTCGACAGTTACGCCCTCAACCCATCAAAGCCATATAAGACACCCTTCGGTGCGCTCCCAAGGCAGAATAGCCGCCACTGCCTTTTCAGTGAGAAGCGGGTGTTCCATCGCCGCGTTCTTGGGCGGCATTTTCATTCAGGTAATGAAAGGATTCGGCCTTGTCTGGCTGTCACAGTTATTAGCGGCGAATGTGTGGTCGAAAGGATTAATTACACAATTCTGCGCATTGGGAGTCATTCGCGAGCGAGTCCTAATTACCAGCACATGACGCAGAAATAGCCGCCTCCTGCACGATACATAAAGGTTAGATGCTTTTGATTCGTAAGTTAGACGGTGGAATTATTGCCCGACGACCCATGTTTCGAGCGCCAGCATGTCGACGGCTGACGAGCGCAGCTACAGCGGCGAAATAAGCGACGGCGGGCGGTTTCGAATTTTCAACTGAGAGCGACCGTAAAAGAGAGCGCGCGACGAAAAAGCAGTGCCATCATTCAAATCCCTTTTCTTGCACTTATATCAAAGGGACGGAAAAACGTTCGACTGCTTTCGACACCTCCTGGTTCGCATCAGGGTACGCGCGCATTTTCCGCATTTTGCATTGAACAGAAATTAGACATACTCCGTCAGCCACCGACAATGCCGCCTTCATCATTATGTCGTCGTCATTCTTCTCACCTATTACCACTTACGATTCCAATTCCCGCATCCAGCTCGTTCACTTCCTACTAGGCGACTGGTCTTTCATTGGCTGTTTCAGGTGGCGGCCCCTCTCTTTTTTAGGCCCCCTTTCACAAAATTACTGTGGCCCAACCCATTATTTGAGCATTGCAAATAAAAAAGTACTTTCAGGTTCTGAGCACTTCAGCAAAGCCAGCGTAGACTGCGACGAGGTGGTGTGTTGTGGGGTTGATTCGTAATTCAGGGTTTGTGACTTTAGGGTTTGATGGGGAGACAGGAAATGTACTCTGAAAAGGGAATATTTGTTGGGAAAAACCGCCACCTAAAAAAAAAAAACCGATTCGCCTCACGTAAACATCGAATTGGCCATCTCCATATTTCTCCCTTTCGTTAAGGTGAGTGCGACGATGCGCAGCTCGGATGGCGAAAGTCGTTCGTCGCACCTTTATCTCGGCTGGCGCGACGTAAAGGCCGGCCTGCAGATCAAGGCCGCCCACGTCGAGGCCGGCGAGTCCGAAAGTTCCGCCGCCCAACGTCTTCCCGAGCGCTTTCCCCAAAACGCTCTCGTCCATCGGTCGCTTCTGCGCCACGTCGAGCGCGCTCGGCGTCGACACTCGAACCGCGTGTCCGTCGCTGTCGCGGAATTCCAGGGACAGCGGCTGGCCCAATCGCCCCGCCGCGGTGACGTGCACCGCCACTCGTCGCAGCTCCGAGTCTGCCTTTGACTCGTAGGTGGACCTGTTACAGTTCAGATGATCATGTGTATGCTATGAAAAACGAGGGTCGGCCCCGCTCCATGCAATAACTAACAGCATAAACAATGATACAAATTGTAATCACAGGAAAAAACAGTAAATACGTATGAAAATGATATGTTTCGGATTTCGAGCGGCGGTGACCCATGACCGATAGAATATGAAATGTAGCGTTGACCATGACTGATATCCGCACCTAACTGACTTACAAATAAAGGTAATGTTGATCAAGAGACATGCACTGCTAATTTTCACAATGCCTCACACACGCGCCCTCCACATACATACACTCGCACACACGCGCACACACACACAAACACACACACACACACACATAAAATCCACACACAAGCACAAACACACACACAAACACACACACACACACACACACACACACACACACACACACACACACACACACACACACACACACACACACACACACGCACATTGGCACAAACACACGCACACACACAGGCATGCACATATACATACATACACATACACACACACAAAACAACACACACACACACACACACACACACACACACACACACACACACACACACACACACATACAAACACGCGCGCGCGCGCGTAGATCAATATGAACCTGAGATGTTTGGGATTAAGAGCGGTGGTAACTCCGGCCAATGTCCGCACCCAACAGACTTACAAACAAAAGGTAATTTCATTGAGGCAAATTATATTTTTTGAGTGAACGCGCCTCATTCCGGTCTGTGCAGGAATCATAAAGCACGTCACGCTGCAGAAACACTGAGCTTCACGGCGCACGGCAGCGAGGTTGCGGGATGATGGGTAGGTGAAGTGGCGCGATACAGGCGTAAACGAATTTACGAAAATCGCATCGTGTTGGTGGCCAAAAACATTTGGCGGACAACATAACATAGATAAGTTTTTCCCTCGCCATTCCTTCGCCATCGCGCTACGTTGGTCTACGGCGAAAATCAAATTGAAATAACGCAACTGTTGAAAAACAAAGGAAACAGTTGCAAGTGTGCATAAACAAGGCACAAAAAAAAACAAAAAAAAGCACAAGAGGACAGCCCACTCTTCCCTGCGTACTTCATCGGATGGTGTACTTGATGGGGTGATTATTGCGACATTAAAACTAACCGACGGCAATCCACATCAGGGCATGCGATTATATCTCGGGTTACACATCGTAGCAGATGAGGCGAGGGCGAGGGGGGAAGTCGTCCCACCTGAGGCGCCCCTCCAAGCCGGCGTCCAGGCTGCGCCACACCAGCTGCCCCGCCGCCACCGCCCTCAAGTCCACATCCACGGAGCGCAGGCGCAGCAGCGCGAGCCCTTCCGACACCTCACCGTCCACAGACTGCAGAGCCGGCTGCCGCCCTCCGCCGCGCCCCGTCCCACCCCGCCCCTTCCCTTGTGGAGCGCTCCTCTGCCGCTCGCCTGACTCTGCGTGTATACCGAAGCGCACACAATGGGGGGAGGTGTGGGCGCGTGAGTAACATGCGCATAGTAGTTGGAAATGTTTTGTTTATACTTCATGATATCGGAAAATACACAAATAATTACCGCAAACATATCAAAAACGTTCAAAATGGTACTTAGTCAGTCTATTCCATCAGCCAGACAGATTCCACGACGTCTGCAAAACGAGGACTTGGGAGGGCCTAAACTGTTTCATGGTCAAGAGTGTCATTGGCAATATTTTTTTGCCACGCGACGCCGCAGCGGAGCCGAGAAAGCAGCGAAAACAATTCAATTCGGTAGAGCAACACAGCGGTAGAGGAAAACTGAGTCTGGGGACACCGCCGACCCGACTGCATCCTTTCGTCATTTGGAGTGCGCTCACTGTTGTGGAGTTTGATTGGCAGCGCAAAGTATCAACTTTGGTCGGCAGTGCTGATCGATTGACGACATTTCTGACGTCGCTAAATATATCGTAAGTTAAGTCATTATACGTGTGCGTCTTCTCATCTCGCTGCGTCGTTTCAACAGTCCCATCACAATCAACAGGTAACGCGATGTTGTGAAATCGACCATTATTCAGTTGTTCGCCCTTTGCATCATTTACTCAGTTCCATTGAGAGGCGGGGTATGCGGCTGCACGGTACCCTCGGCAGCGCCCCCCGCCGCCGACAGCACACCCATCACGGAGCCGCCCTGCTCCCGCTCCATCGGCTTCCCCGCGTCGAACACAACCCCATCCCCGCGCTTCACCGGCCCCTGCCAACGAATCAACAGCGGTCGCAACAAATTGAAGAAGAGACCCAAAACATGCTTCGCTTCTCACGACGCAGAAATCGTTGTAGCAAGTTTAAATCAGCTGCAACGGCATTCGCAAGTTCATAAAAGACTGGCGGGATTGTGGGGATGGGCAGAGTAAGGGCTATGCATAGGTTTTAGGGATGGGTAGAATATATAGGGAGGCTCGCCTACCTCGAGGTCCACCCATACGCCGCCCAACCCGGGATCCACTCGCTGAACCCGACCCAGCAGCACTCCGCGGTGTCGAGGCGCTCGACCGCGCACCAACTGCTGGTGCGACACGCCGGCGAGGAACCCTGATCGATGAGGCAGCGGGTTTACAGGGGGCGAGGCGAAACTCAGACGCGACGGTGCAGAGGCGAACGCGACAACTCGAGTCGCCATTCGACGTGTTTCAGTCGGCCGGTGATGAGCTGAAAGGACGGCCGGGAGATAGATCCGATTGGAATTAGCATTATGGCGATATCACTAAACTTGCCAGTCCATTGGACCGAGTAAATGTAGCAACGACCATTTAGGTATCATTTCCTTGAAAGCGTTTCACACACCAGGGCGACAATTCAAAAGGGAGCCACATTCCAAAGAGAGCGATACAAAGTCGCCGCCCCCTCGGGAGCAGCATACATACGGCGGGTCGGTGAAGTCAGTCGATTGGAAATCGGAAAGGGGCGGAAATGGACGCGGCGGACTTCAAATCGTATCAAACACCGTAAGACGTAATCATCGTATCAAACATGGTCCACCGTCCAAACACTAAGAGCGCTGACGGCATCATTACTATCAAATTGCGCGTGCTCGCGGTTTAGTTAAGAAACAGCTTGTCGTAAGCCGGAATAAGAAAGTAGCGAACATGAGAGGTGGCAGCCTAGTTTTCCGTTTCTTCTCCTGACGGGAATTATCTCCCTACCTGGAGTGAGGCCGTCGTGATCCTCGTCCTGCCCTCGAGCAAACACCTGGCGCAGGTCGACCGCCTGTTGCCGCGGTACCGGCAGCGTCGCGGCCTCCAACGAGCCGCCCGCGCTCAGCGTCTCCATCGCGTGGTCCACCGCCGCACGGTAAACCGCCGTCGTGGCGGCAACGTACTCGGGCCCCTTCAGTCGCCCCTCGATCTTAAGGCACGACACGCCCGCTTGCACCAGAGCCGGCACCTATACCACCCCCGAAACGCACCGCCTCAGCTGATATCAACCTCACACATATGTCTAACATCAGCTACAATCAGGACATAATCCATCAAATCGCTGTCAGAGAAGATTCGGCCCGGCCTTAAGTGAATAAAATTCGAGTGCGTTCGAAGGATAATCCATTTGTGTGCAGTTATTCTGCGTATGACAGACGGCTGCGCCGTCACCTGGGAGAGCCCCATCAGGTCCTGCGGGCTGAGCAGGAACTGAATGTCGGCCAGCTCCTTCAGCACCCCATTCACCAACAGTCCGTAAGGCAGCCGGCAAGCCTGCGCGCACTGCCCTCGGTTGGCGGACCGCCCACCCCAGGCCTCGCTGGAGAAGCACTGCCCCGAGTAGGACACGCACATGGCGCCGTGCACGAACGCCTCGATCTGCGGAAATAGGCAGCGCCGCGGTGTCGAGCACATTGTCACACGTCAATGCAGCTGACCGCGGTGGGATTCGATAAAAAATAATGGCAACCAATTCCAGCATCTGCACCAAATGTGATGACGGCACGATATCGAGGGGGTGGAACTCGCGGCCGCCCAACAGCGACCATTTAAAAGATATAAACTCAACCATAAACCTTACTTGAACAGGATCGCACGCCGTATGCTCCTTCCACTAT
>JAPMLY010001863.1:0-86217 GCA_026401115.1 Tetraselmis chui | reverse complement strand
AATGGGGAGTGTGTTTGCGTCATTGGGGAGGGTGTAAAGGTGGTGGGTGTATGGGGAGTTGATGTATTTGGAGTGGCGATAGGGCGGAATGTGTGACGGAGGGCTGTGAGGAGGTCTTCTCTGGTGGCCCATCTATTTCGGGTGGTGGTGGCGGGCGTGGGTGAGTGGATTTCTGAGCGGGAACCTAGACGGGTGAGGAGGTGATAGACCTCCTCTTCGAACGTATGCTGCGAGAGGTCGGGGCGAAAGAGTTGGTAGAGGTGGCGGACGCGGGGGCCGTTAAGGGTAGTAACTGCGCGGCCGTCGGGAGTGCAGAGTATGGTGGTGTCGTGGAGTGATGGGTGTGCGTGGATAGCGAATTTACCGGTAGGGAGCATGTCGAGGTCGGGGTTGATGGGGTCATGGTTGAATGTGATAAGTGGGTGTGACCACGGAGGGGGTCCGGGTTTTGGCAAAATGGGTGTGGTGGAGGGGACATAGCCGGAGTTAAATGCGGTAAGGGCGGTGGGGCCGGAGGGGGTCTCACTGATGGTGTCGTGGAGTTGTAGGCACGGGGCCCACTGCACTTCGTGGAGGCGGGTAAGGTCGTGTCGTTGGCCGCGAGCGCACCACTCGCACTGCCATGTGGTGGGTCCTTGAGCTGGGCGACATTGGGAGTGTATGGCATAGTGCGGGCATGTGCAGCAGGTGGAGGAGGGTTCTGTGTGCAGGGGGTCATGACAGATGGAGCATGTGGTGGGGGAGGGGGAGGGGAGGCATACCGATGTGGGAGTGGAGGAGATGAGGCGGAAGCCGTCGTCGAGTTGTAGCTGAATGTCCCATTCCGTGAGGTGTTCCGGGGCCCATTCGACCATGTACTGCGTTTGGCCGTATTCTGTGTCTTTGTGTTTGGAGATGATGCGTGTTACGTCGCAGGGGGGGTAGTGGTGGTCGGAGGGGGTGAGGTATTCTGTGTCTAAGTGTGTGGTGGGTGCGGTGGGGGTGGAGTGAGTGGTGTGGGAGGTGCAGATGCCGGATTGGAGGGTGGGGGGTGAACGGGGGAGGTGAGGGGAGAGGAGGGGGATCCACGAGGGATGTATAGTGGTGGGGGGGGATGCTTGGTTGGTATTGAGGCTTGTGATGGGGAGGCGGTTGTGTATAGTATCGAGGGGTTCGGTGAGGATTGCTGCGAGGAGGCGGATGGGAACTGAGAGGGGGGTGGTGGACCCCGTGAGTGTGGTGATGGATTTGCATGATTTGAGGATGAAGGAGGATGAGGTGGCTCTGAGGAGGACTTGTGGCCATGTGGTGATGTTGCTTTTCCAGAGGGGGGTGAGGCGGGGTAGGAGGGAGGCGTGTGTTTTGCGGGGGGAGAAATCGCAGTAGGCTTGTTTGTATGTGTGAGGGTCGGTGATGTGTGTGGCTTTGTCCCGGAGTGAGGTGAGGAGGGCGTTGTCTTGAGTGGTGAAGTGGGCACGGATTGTGGAGGCGATAGGGTTGGTGAGGGAGAGTGGGGGAATGTTGTGGAATAGGGTGCCCGCATCGCGTTGAGCTCGGACTAAGCACTTTAGTGTGGGTGGAGTGTAACAGGATGACATGATGGATTCTGAGGGCCAGTGGGAATACGTTGTGGATAGGGTGCGTATGTGTGCGCGGGCCATGTGGCCTCTATAGCCTGAGTTATTCATGATTTTATGTAAGTGGCATACCGTGAGTTGTGCGGCGTGGGCTTTGAGGGAGGGGAGGCCGTATCCTAGGTCTGATGTGGGGCGGTGAAGGGCGGTGCGGGGAAGGTTACGTACCGAGGAGACGGCGGAGCGGAGTGCGCGGCAGATTTGTCCTTCGAGAGTGTCGAGTTGGGAGTCGGTGAAGAGGCCGAGCTGGAGGGTAAAATGTTTTCCGATGAGGAGGCCACGGATGACCCTGATTCTGCGGGATTGAGTTAGTGGGGAGGTGGAAAGGGCGGTGATGAGGGATGCAGTGGTACGTTTGAGTTCATGCCAATGTCTGGTGAAGTTGAGGGAGGTGTTTAGTTCTACCCCTAGGACGCGGTATGTGTCCTTGGGGCCAATGGAGGGGATGGGGGCCGGGGTGGAGTTTAGGGAGATGAACTGTGTTTGCAGGCGGGATGCGAGGAGGGTAGTGTTGGCGCGGGTGAGGGCGTTGCCTGTACGCCAGAGGGCGCCGGTGATGCAGCATTTGCGGATGTTGACTGTCATGCCGGTGTAGGCGCTGAAGAGGGAGAGTTTTCTGAGCTGGATGGTCATGTTGGGGGTCGAGCCCGTGGCGAGGCTGAGGTCGTCGGCGAAGCCGTGTCCTGGGTATGTGGCTGTGGGTTCTGTGGGGTCAACGTTAGTGGTGGGGGGGCCTGGGCGGTAGCCCCGGCTTCCCACCGTGAGCCAGCGAAGGAAAGGTTCAAGGAAGAGGGTGAATAGGAAGGGGGAGAGGGTGTCGCCCTGGAGGGTTCCTCGATTGATGTCGATGGAAGGGGTGGGGCCGTGAGGAGTGATATATGCTGTGGTTGAGACCCCGTATAGTTGTTCGCATGTGTCGACAAAGGTGGGAGGCATACCGAGTTGACGCATGTGTTTGAACATGATTCGGTGGTCCGCGGCGTTGAAGGCACCTTTGAAGTCCGCGTACATGACGTAGATGTCTTTGCTGTGGAGTTTCGCGTCCTCCATCGTCATAATGAGGGAGGAGAGGGCGTCGTGGATACTGCGGTGTTGTCGGAATCCGTCTTGTTGGTCGCTGAGAATGCCATGGGTTTCGGCGTACTTCGAGCCTGCATCTTTGATTAGTGCTGTCCATAGTTTAAGGAGGTTGTTCATGAGGGCGATAGGGCGGTAGTTATCGAGGAGGGAGGGGTCGCCTTTTTTATGTAGGAGGCATGTTGTGCTGTGGCACCAATCAGGAGGAGTGTAGGATTTGTGTGCTAGGAGGGAGAGGAGAGAGAAGAGGGCGGAGCGGGTCGCCGGGGGTAGGAATTTGATTATTTCATTGGGGATACCGTCGGGGCCGGGGGCTTTGCCGGTGCCTAGGGAGTTGAGGGTTTTATCGAAAGTGTCGCGGGTAATCATGTCGGCAAGGGTGAGAGAGGGGTCTCCGCGGGGTTCGATGGTAAAGTTGTCGGGGTTGTTAGGGAGTTCCCATGGGGGGGTGGGTAGTTCGGGTGGGGTGGCGCAGCCGAGTTCGCTAGCGAAGTGAGAGTGTACCGCGTCAATGACGGCGGAGGGAGAGGATGCGGTGGTTTTATCGGGTTTGGTAATGCGGTGGAGGGTGGAGGTGGTGCCGGCGGGGGGTAGGAGGCCGCTTTTAATTTTCAATCGGCGGTGGGAGAGTTTGGGGCAGGTGTCGTAGGCCACATTGGCTCGAGTTTTTATTTTTTTTATCTTATTCGTGGTGGTGTCGTGAAGGAGCTGGCGGATGCGTGCTTGGCACTGTTGTTTGATGGCGTCAGGGGAGAGATATTCCGTTGTGTTTAATAGGGCTTGGGCGATGGGAAGGGGGCCGTTGTTTTTGCTGCATTTACGGAGTTTGAGTATTTGAGTGCGTGTTTTATTTGTGAGCCAAGTGGGGTCAAGGGACGCTTGGGGTGGGCGGGGTTTTTTGTCGGGGAGGAGGGGCCAAACTGTGGCTGCGTGGTCCATGTGTTGGGAGAGGAGTGTGGTGAATTGTGAGGCGAGGGTGTCGAGGGTGTCGGGGGTGGCCGAGGTGTATGAGGTGTTGAGAATTTCTGCGTGGAGGGTTGCCGTTTGGTTGATGAGGTCGGGGGTGCTGGATTGGTATGCTTTTATGTGGTCGGGTGTGAGGGGAAGGCGAAAGGTGAGTTTGCGCGTCGTGTGTTGTGTGTGGGGGTGGGTATGGGGAGGGGGGGGGTGTGCCATGAGTGAGAAAGGGGCGGGAATGACGAGGTGGATTGCAGAGTGGTCAGTAAAGTGGGAGGGGGAGGGGAATATCGAGCAAGAGGATGGTGGGAGGGTGATAGGTGAAGGAGGCGTGGTGAGCCAGTGGTCAAGGCAGCCCCCGCTGCGGGGGAAGGTAGGGATGGGGTCGTGGAGGGGGTGGAGGTGGGATTTGAGTAAGGAGGTGAGGGCAGGGTGTCCTGTACCTGTGTGGGTGGTCGATTGGAAGTCCCCTCCCCAGAGGGTGCGGTGTTGCGGGTGGTCGTCCGCTAGTCGGAGGCCCCAAGCTGCAACTTCTGCGTAGAGGCGGGTCAGTTGGGTGTTGTAGAGCTGGGGCATATAAGTACCTATAAGGAGGTAAGGGGTGCCTGAGTGGGGGACGATTTTTAGTCCGGCGATATGGGGGATGAGGTGGGGGGGCGGGGTTAGGACAGTGGCAGACTGGAATGAGGCTCGGCGGACCGCGAAGAGAACGCCTGCGTTGGGTAGGGGCACAGTTGAGTAGCAGGGTCGGGAGCTTTTGAGGTGGTATTGGGGGAGGGCTATGCGCCAGCGGGACTTGTGGGTGTCGTGGTTGGTTTCGGTGAGGATTAAGACGTCCGGTTGGTGGGAGGTGGAGAGGTGTTCAACATCCATAATGGAGGTGTGTAGGCCGCGGGTGTTGAGGGTGATGAAGTGTAGTGGTTGGGATGTGTGGTGTGGGAGGATGGGGGAGGGGAGGGAGGGGGTGGTGCGGGGGGGATCATCGGGGGGGCGTTCTGCGGGTGGAGGTTGGAAGGGAGGGGGGAGGGGAGGAGGGGAGGGGGGGATGAGGGGAGTGGGTGGGGGCTTAGGGGGGGGGGGTAGTGTGGGGTGGTGGAGGGCGTCGAGAAGGTGGTGGCGGCCCTGTGGGAGGGGGGCGGAGCGGAAGGTGTGGTTCCATAGGAGAGTGTGTAGGGAGTAAACCGAGGAACGGGGGTCGAAGGGGGGGGGGTTGTATGGTTGGTCCGGGGGGGCTGTGGTGATGAAGTAGGTGTGCAAGAGGGCGTGGGTACCGCACGACCATGCTCCGTCGGAATCGTTTTGGCGAGGTGGGTTGAGGAAGCGTAGGGTACCGACGGGAGGGGGGGGGGAGGAGTTCCAGTCAGATAGGAGATTGAGAGAGCGGGCGAGGAGGTCGGGCGGAGGAGGGTGATGAAGAGAGTCGATCCATGTGGCTGAGGTGTGAGTTAGGTGTAGGAGGCCGAAGTGTGAGTGTTGCCATGTGAGGATCACGAGAGAGTGGTTAGGCGTCCCCGGACGGGGGGGGGCGCTTCGGTTGGCGAGATTAGTCCAGTGGCTGGGGAATTGGGAGTTGTTGTGGTGGTTATCGACTTCGTTGTTAGTGATAACTGTGTACGAGGCGGTGGGAGTGGAGTGGAGTTTGGATAACGTCGTAGCAAGGCAGTAGAGGTTGGAGAGGTCCTGGTAACGACCCCATTGGAAGGATAGCACCGCAGAGGAATCGAGGCAGCCGATGGGTGTAGGGAGGCCGTATTCAAGGTTTAGGTCGAAGAGGTAGTTATGTAGGACGGTGCAACAGGTGCGTGGAGTAAAGTGGGCCGGGAGAGTTGGCGGAAGCATGGAGGTAGTAGTGTGTCGTCGGATGTCTAGCTGGGGGGTGGGGGGTTGGTTGTGGGGTCTAACCTCTGGGCCTTGAGGCCCGTCATGTGGGGGACTAATGATGATAAGCGGCCTTGCCGGCCGAGGCTTGTGGAGGGCGAGGGTGTGAGGCTCCGGAGGGTCCGTTCGTCGACGTCATGCGCATTTCGGCGAGTAGAAGCTCCTTGGAACGGGTGGTCTTCTGGAGCTTAAGAGAGGGTGGTAAGTGTAGGGATGGCGGGGAGAGGATGAGAGGGTAGGGGAGGGGGGATTGAAAAACTGTAATCAAGGTGTGGTAGGTATTAGAAGGAGGGCGATAGTGGGGAACTGTGACAGGGGGGGCTGTCGATATCATATCAAAAGTGCTTCGGGGCTTCCGAGAGAAGCCTCGGAGCAGGCCTAAAGGAAGTGGGGACTGTAGGGGCGAGGGAGTACGTGTGTCGCTGGGATTGTTACGGGTTCGGGACTGCCAGACTGATTCTGTAAGGGAGGGGCGATATTTCCGGGGCAGGGGGGTGCGCGGGGGGGTGGTTGATCGGTTAATTATTCGGGTAGAGCAGGTCGGGTGGGCTAAACTCTGCAGGGGAAGCACCGCCATTATCACAGCGACGGGCGAGTAGGGCAGAGCATGGGGCGTGTAAAAGGGGGGAGGGAGAGCGAGTGCACTAGGTTCTACAGTGTGGTAATCGCAGGTAGGCGCGAATGTCTGTTGAGTTAGGCGTGTTATCGCGGTAAAAGTAAAAAAGGGAAGAAAGGTAAAATAGAAAAGGATGAGGCGGAGAGGAGCAACGACTGGAGCGAGTGAGGGATAGAGCGAGGGAGTAGGGGGGGGGCAGCAGGGGGAGGGGTGTCGGGGGTGTCTGGTCAGGGCGGTGGTTAGTGCAGTTGTAAGGATCAGGCCTGTAAACAAATTTTCTAAGGAAAACGACTTATTGCGAGTTACATGGTGGTGCATGATTGATCGAAATGTGCAGCTCTTTGGCTGGGAAGCACTAAGGTGGGGAGAGGGTTTCGATTTAAGTGCGCTGATAACCAGTGTATCAGTGCAGGCTAACGGGAGGGGTTGCTGGGTGCCATACATGGCCGTATTGTGGGACGGGGGGTGGCGGTCGGCGAGCGGCGAGTTCGGGCGAGAGAGAGCGTATAGGACAAGGGCCGGCGCGACAGGCCAGGCAATTTGAGCGGCTGCGAGTGGACTAGTGTAGGTGCGGGGTAGGTGGGTAGCATGAGAGGGGGGGGGGCGTCGGTGAGGACAAGTCAGGGCAGCGGCTTGTGCAGGGGCAGGGATCAGGCCTGTAAAATAATATTTTTTGTTATTCTGATTAAAGAAGATGATTTTCGAAGTACATGATGTTGCATTATTGGTCGAACTTTACAGCACAGTGGTTGGGACGCACTAAGGTGTGGGAAAGGTATCGGTTTAAGTGCGCGCTTAAAGAGAGTATTAGCATGGGCTATTGGGAGGGGATGGGGGTTGTTAGACTGGTCCTTACTGTGGGACAGAGCGGGACTATCGCACCGGTACATGTCGTCTGTGTGGGTTGGTGGGTCAGCGGCCCGTCCCAGGTCAGTGGTTGACCTGGGGGCGGCGAGGACCAGAGGCGTCTGGAGTCCTCTGGCTGGTGAGGGTTCCAATGCCGGGTCCAGGTCTTGGGCGGATGGGGGTGGCTAGGACACCTGGTTCAGTAGAGCGGGCGGATGTCCTGCTGGATAGCTCCGGGGGTTGTAGGGGTCCGCGGCGGGCGCATTCACGCGCCGATCCCGCAATGGCATGAGCATCTGTCTGTGAGTGGAGAGGGGGGTAGGGGTCGAGGACATTTCGATCGAGGTGGATTTCGAGTGTGTGAGAGAAGTAGTGGGTTTAATTGTGGCTTTTCGAGTAGGTGTTTGAGAGTCGTTCACGTGTTGGCTGCACGCGAACATGCCCGGTGGGACCTGGGTTTGTTGGATGTTGGCGGCGGACGGGAACGTCCGGACGCTCGGAGGGGCGCGGTGTGGCGCGCCGTTCCCCTGGGGGGGGATCTTTTTGTAAGTGATGGTTGTTTTTGTTCTTTCGTAGTACTGTGACGGCTACATGTGAGGTTTTTGAAGCGAATGGCGCGGTATCTGTCGGGGGGATGAAATTCAAATCCCTGAAAGCTGCGCCTTTGAGTGTGTATCGTCTGGTGTCGCTACGGATCCACTGACCATTGTGAGCTAGGCTCGGGTGGGGAGAGGTGAATGGTACACGCCGTCCGGCGGCCCTGTCCACCAGTCTTGCGCTCGATGGGAGGCCAGGCCCAGAGCGAAGACGATCGGCGTTGCTCATCCGAGCTACCGATCCATCCCCGGGTTAAGTGGTTCAGTAGTACTTTAGTAGTACTTTGGATCTTTTTACTGTCTTTAGTGACGGTAGGATACGTTTTTTTTTAATTTCATAATTTTATTTCATGCTGTTGCGGGATCGGTCCGCGAATGCGCCCACCGCGGACCCCAACAACCCCCGGAGCTATCAAGCGGGACACCCGCTCGCTCTACTCAGCATTGTGCCCCAACCACCCCCATCCGCCCAAGACTTGGGCACTGACAAAGTTGAAGGGGCGATAAGGAATGCTTACACTCGGTGAGTGACACTGCATGTCATCTCACCCTCAGCAAGTGCCTAGCATTTGCCTATCATAGGACACGCTCTCACCATGGGGTTGTTGTAAGTAATACCGTATACGTATTAGTTGCAGATAGCTATTGTAAGCTACTCTAGATATGATTAGTACATGTCTAGATCGGGCATACCGATAAACTGTTTGACTCGGTACAGAGCTGTCGCTAGGCTACAGCTCTCTCACTTCTGTTGTCCCGACACCACGCATGTAGGCTGGTTGTCGCCTTAACTGTTCCGTTTGCGGGACTGTGATTGTAACTACGTTTGCGTACGTTATCTTCCACACTAACTGTGTTTGCATGGTTCAATAGGTTATGGGCCCCCGCCTCACGTCACTCACGCGCGACAACCTGGTTCGGCGAGCTGCGATCGACAGCTCTCCCGCAGAAGGCAAGTTTCCTTAGACTCCTAGTACTTTCAACCTGCAGTCGGCGGTATCACCAGTATAAACTGCGATTTTAAAACCCGCCACCACCCCTCTTAAGTCAGCCACCCGACGGAGATAGCTCGCCACCCGACGGAGATAGCCAGCCACCCACACCGACGCACTCGTCGTGTGTGGACAGGGTGCACACATGTCCAAGCTGGAGAACGGGGGGGTGCACTGTCGGGTGAATACGCATCCACAGGTCGCACGCCAGCCGTACCTTACCTTCTATTTTTATTTTTATACTAGCCTAGCGAATCAGCCACCAGCGCAGCGCTCCACCTGTCCTGGCCTTGGCCTCGACTTGTGCCCCACACTGGGTGGAGGATACAGAAAAGGTGCTCTGAGACACCCCGGGGCTACAGGCCGAGGGGTCGGCGGGCATCAGGCCGTCTCTTTGCATACCGCTGTTAGGCACGAGTCCGGCTAGCGGTTTTTACCGCTGCCTGTTTTTCATCAGCTCTATCTTTTTTGCCCTCTGTCGAAATGGCGCAGAAAAACCCGCCTGTTTCACCTGTTGATTCCCCTGAGTCAGGCTCTCACCCGAGCACCCTCGATCACCCCCCGGATACTCTCGCGCTGCTCGTTGCGCAAGTGGCGAGCATAACAGCTCGTCTCGACTCGCAGTCGGCCGAGGGTGCTGTTGTTGCTGCGGGTGCTAATCCGCACCCCCCTGTAGCTCAGCGCCGCCACGATGCCCAACTCGAACCCGTCCGGGACAGCCACGACGGCCACACCCTCCACCTGCTTGAACATCCCCAGCCTGGTTTCCTAACCCCGGACGCAGAAACACTCTTTGCTGCTGCAGCCCCTGTTGGCGACCCCACAGTCGCACAGCGCCGCCACGATGCGCCCCGCGAGCCCGCGCGTGCCGATGCGCACTACGACCCCTCGCGTCACGCCATCCGGGTTGATCACCTCCCACCACCTCCCCCCTTCCCCCACGCCGGATATGCCCTTCACCACCCCGGCCCCCATATCCCGGAGGCGCCCTCTCATCTCCTCCCTCCCTACCGTGACCACCCGCACTCGTACGGCCCGCCGCGTCCCATGGCCGGCCGCTCTCCCTTTCCCGGTGGCCCACCTCCTCCCTTTCATGGCCGGCACTCTCCCCCACTCCAACATGGCGACCCCACCACCCGTGGCCGTCGTCGCCCCACTATTGACCCGGTGGTCATCAACCGGGCGGCACACGAAGCCCCCGGCTTCGACAAGGACGCCCTCAACCGGTCCATGAAGATGTCGGTCCCCGTCATATGCCCGACCACGGACTTTAAGCAATGGAAGAGGACCTTCCTTAATTTCCTCTCCATCAAGGCCGCATACCTCATTCCTCAGCTGGCCATCCGCGACTCCGGCGTCTGGCTCGACGAACAAGCGCAACACTACGCCTACACGCTGCTTCTCCATGCAGCCAGCGCGAATAAGCGCGCTGACCAAGCCATGAAATGCGTTTCTCCATCACGCCCTGACTGCGCCGCTGCCGCGTGGGACATCCTTTGTGAACGCCTCGACTGTCGGTCTTTTGCTCGCTCCTTGTCCCTCTTGGACAACCTGACGGTCAGACAGCGCCCTGGTCAGTCACTCAGTGACTATGTCCACTACATGCGCCAGACCTTTGACGAGTACAACGACACATGCCAGTTGGTTGATGGCTCTGTTGCCATCCACCCCCACCACCTCGGTCTCCTCATGCTGCGCGGTATTTCCAGCAGCGGCCCACACGGTCAAGCGAAGCAATGCGTCATCAACGCCTTTGACACGGACTACATCATGTCGGCTGATGAAGTTATGGCCAGCATTCTCCACCTTGCACACAACATGGAAGACGACCCTGCTCCGGACGCAACCGCTCCGGCCATATCACCTCCTCCCAACTCCGCGTTCGTCGCTGCGGGCCGCGGCTCGCACAGCGGTCGAGGCCCTCCACACCGTAACCCTCGCGGCCATCGACCCAACAAGTGTGGCGTTTGTGGCAGCCTCCACCATCTCATGTCCGCGTGCACTGCCACGGATGACGCTATCCTTAAGTGGAATCTCGCCAAGCGTAGGCTGACCGTCCAGAAGTACGGCGCCACCGACGGCACCCCCTCTGCTCACGCTGCGTTGCTGAGCGACGTCCCTGCCGACGACGCCCCCGCCGATGACACCGACTGCCTACCCACCCTCGCGGACTGCGCTGATGACTACGCTGACGACGAGGTGAGTGTCCCATTCAGCTCTGTGGCATTCTCCTCGTCCCTCGCCCCGGGTCGTAATCTGTCAAAGTTTTGGGTCGTTGATTCCGCCTGCTCGATTAACCTCACTGCGTTCCGAGATGACTTCGTGAAATTCACGCCCCCCTCCGCTCCCTCTCGCGTGGGCGGTGTCGGCGTTGACGTTAAGGGCAGTGGCTCAGTGCGAATTTCTGTCAGACTTGCCTCTGGCCAGCTCATTCACCGCACTGTGTATGCACTCTACACCCCTGACCTATCATCTCGTTCAGCACAGCGTATCGGCAGACTCCTTAGTGTCAGCTGGATGCAAACTCACAGCGGTTGTGAATTCATATTCCCCTCCAACTCTGACACTGGTTTGCTTTTGGTACCCACAGGCATGGGTGTGCTAGAACCGTCCGGAAACGGTCTCTACCTCCTTCCCCACCAGCCGGTCCTCCCTTCCAGCCCATCCGCACCGCCGGCACTTGACCCCTCACCTCAGGTTGCCCTTACTGCCCAGTGTGATCCCGTCCTGTGGCACCGTCGATATGGCCACCTCAACATGCAAAGCCTTCAGGCCCAACATACTCACGGTGTCCCGACTAGCCCTGTGTTAACTAGCGCTGTAACCAAAGTTTCGTGCGACTCTTGTCTCCTTCACAAAGCCACAGCTGCACCACGCAACACAGCCGCTTGCGCGAAGCCATCCCACCCCCTCCTCAACATGTCCGCTGACCTCTGGGGCCCGGTCAATGTCCCCTCCCCACATGGCCTCCGTTACTGCTTGCTCGTCATCGACCACCACACCAACTACATGTGGGTGCGGTTCCTTAAGTCTAAAGACGACGCATGTTCGGAATTGGAAACCATCCTCTTGGACATCAAACACTTGCATGCCCGCCATCACTCCCAGACGGGCGCGTTCGCACCGGTCCTCAAATTTGACTCCGACTCTGTGTTTGAAGCTGCTGTCACTCGCCGGATGTGCGCACACCTCGGCGTCGGGGTACAGTTCTCTGCCCCATACGCCCACCACATGCTCGGCAAGGCCGAACGTCCCTGGCGCACCATCCGGGACAATGCATCGGCGATGCTCCACAACATGGCCGTTCCCAACTCCATGTGGTCGTGCGCTGTCAGCACTGTTGTGTACCTTCGCAACCGCACGTACAGTCGCTCGGTCGGACCTAATGGGGGCGTCCCCCTCACACTCCTTACGTCGTCAGTGCCCAACGCCTCCAAGTTCCGCGTCTTCGGCTGCGCCGTTTTCGCCAAGGTCCCCGACAAACAACGTCGGAAACTCAGTGAAAAAGCATTTCGCGGCGTCATGGTGGGCTATCCCCCTGACGCACCCGGGTATCGTGTCTACAATCCGGAAACGCGTCGCATCACCACTTCCGTACATGTTGTCTTTCAGGAAGACACCCCAGGCTTCGACACACAACCCTCCGTCGACTCGGCCATCACCGACTCTTCGGACGACGTCCCCGCAGACTCACCCCTATCCCACCCCATTGACCTCACATCACCCACACCCCTACCCCCCCCGCCAACCCCTCGCCATGCTCGGCTCCGCTCCCACCCCATTCGCTACGGCGATATGGTTGCCCACCTGTCCGACTACCCACCCACACTCGTAACGGCGTGTTGTGATCCTGAACAAGGAAAAGCTCAAGAGGACATCTTTGAGCACCCTCACGTCCCCGACCTTGTCACTGGTCCCCCACACACACCTGCCGGCACGTCCCCTACTGCCATCGCCCTCCTCTCCGCCCGAGAGTGTGTGGAACCAAAATCCTACCGAGCTGCGCTGGACAGCGCCCAAGCCCCCCAATGGCAAGCCGCTATGCAACAGGAGTATTCCTCCCTCATCAGCAACGGCACGTGGGACCTTGTGGACCTCCCCCCCGGCCGCATGGTCGTTAACAGCATGTGGATCTTTAAAGTCAAGTCGGATACAGCCGGCGACGTCTCCCGCTTCAAAGCGCGGTTCGTCGCCAAGGGGTGCAGTCAACGCGCTGGACTGGACTACACGGAGACCTTCTCCCCGGTCATCCGCATGGCCAGCCTGCGTCTCTTCCTAACCATTGCAGCCGCCCGCGACCTTGAACTCTGCCAGCTTGACATCGACACAGCGTTTCTCTACGCCCCCATCCGGGAGGATGTGTACATCCGCCAGCCCCTCGGCTTCACCGATGGAACGTCCAAGGTTTGTCACCTCAAGCGTTGCCTCTACGGCCTTAAGCAGTCCCCCCGCGAGTTCAACATGCTACTTCGTGCGTGGCTCGTCGACCATGGATGGCAACAATGCGTCTCCGACCCGTGCATCTACATCTATCGCGCCGGCCACGTCTTCGCCATGATCGCCATGTACGTCGATGACATTCCCGCGGCCTGCAATGATGCCACCTGGCTCGCATCGTTCAAAGCCCAACTCGGAGCACGGTTCAAGATCAAGGACCTAGGCGACCTCTCCCAACTCCTCGGCATGCACATTACCCGCGATCGCTCCACGCGCACAATCTCGCTGGACCAGTCCAAGTACCTGCGCGACATCCTCGCCAAGTACGGCATGTCTGACTCTAAGCCGTCGTCCCTTCCGATGGACCCAGGCTTCCTCGCCGGCCTTGCACACTTGAACTCGCCTTCTCTCACAGGAGTGGCCAAGGACGTCTACCCAAGCCTCCTGGGCAGCCTCCAGTACGCCGCCGTTTGTACACGCCCCGATGTCTCCACGGCGTTGAGCATCCTCGGCTCTGCCCAAGCCTCGCCCACCGAGGCACACTTGCAAGCTCTGAAAAAGGTCCTCCGCTACCTCCATGGCACCATCAACATGCGCCTGACGTTGGGGGGGGGCCTGGACCACAGCCTCCAACTCACAGGCTTTGCCGACGCTGATTGGGCCAACGACAGCAGCACCCGCAAGTCTCGCTCCGGCTATCTCTTCACCCTCGGACGCGGGCCAATCAGTTACAAGTCCAAACAACAGACTTGTGTGGCTCAATCCACGTGTGAAGCCGAGTACTACTCTGCGGCTGACGCCACCAAGGAGGGACTCCACCTCCGACAACTCCTGGGGGGAATCTTCGACTCCCCCATCACCGAAACCACCACCATCTGGGAGGACAACCAAAGCGCCATTGCATACTCCCAGAATGCCTTGGTCAGCGAGAAGACTAAACACATCGGCCTGAAGTGGCACTTCCTCAACGACCACGTGGAGCAAGGGACCATCAAGTTGAGGTACCTCCCCACTGACCATATGGTGGCTGACATGCTCACCAAACCCCTCCCAGGACCTGCACTAGCACGACACCGAAGTGCGATCCTTGGAGGACAAGACCCAATGCAACGCTTCATCCCGTAGCTACCTTCAGGGGGAGTGTTGTAAGTAATACCGTATACGTATTAGTTGCAGATAGCTACTGTAAGCTACTCTAGATATGATTAGTACATGTCTAGATCGGACATACCGATAAACTGTTTGACTCGGTACAGAGCTGTCGCTAGGCTACAACTCTCTCACTTCTGTTGTCCCGACACCACGCCTGTAGGCTGGTTGTCACCTTAACTGTTCCGTTTGCGGGACTGTGACTGTAACTACGTTTGCGTACGTTATCTTCCACACTAACTGTGTTTCCATGGTTCAATAGGGGTGAGCACACGCCAACATGTATTCTGAGCCTTTAGATGATATCTAACGCTCAGCAACTTACCACCATCAGCAACCTCATCCTCTCTATTGTTGATTGGCTTATCATCTTATTGTGCTGAGTCACAGCCGTACTATCACGATGCTACTTGACCAACATTGCTGTGTAGCAACTTGATTATCGCACAAAACCATGTCTCGCAACACTCCCCCTTGCTACGCAGGCAATCCCATGATGGCATTGCACAACTTGCCATGCCTTGCACTCACTAATGGCTTGGTAAGCACATCAGCAAGCATGTTCTCCGTCGCACAATATTGCACCTCGATGTCTCCGCTCTCCACCTTCTCCCGACAGAAGTGGTACCTCACGTCCATGTGCTTGCTGCGTCCGGTCGTCATGCTATTCTTGCTGAGTGCAATACAACTCTGATTGTCCTCGTGAATTGTGATGGGAGACCCGGAGTCTTGGTGAAACTCGTGGAGTAGTTGCTTCAAAAACATCGCCTCCTGAGTGGCCGCAGTCAGCGCCATATACTCTGCCTCCGCTGTCGACAACGCCACAGTTTGTTGCCGCTGACTTTTCCAGCTCACCGCTGCACCGTTGAGCATGAACACATACCCCGTGCGAGAGCGCCGCTCGCCAATATCACTCGCGTAGTCAGAATCTGACCATCCTACCACCTTTGATGAGGGTGCGCCACCGTACATCAACACCGAATCTGCGGTCCCCTTGAGGTAGCGGAGCACCCTCTTGGCTTGCTCCCAATGTGACTGAGAGGGGTCGGACATGTACCTACTAAGGTGGCTAACAGCCATGGTGATGTCGGGCCGTGTGCTTACGGAAGCGTACAACAAGCTGCCGATCAAGCTTTGGTACGGCACTAGACCGGGAGGCAACCTTGATGTCGACGTCTCCACACAATTGCTCAAAGCATCGACCGCCATAGGTGAGCCCACCGGCTTGCAGCCCATCATGTTGAAGCGCTCCAACATATCTAAGACGTATTGTTGTTGTCCAATCCTGATGGTGCGGCTGCCACGATCACGCTCGACTGTCATGCCAAGCAACCAAGACACTGGACCGAGGTCTTGCACGTTGAACCTTTCGCCGAAAGCCGACTTGAACCCAACGATGAAGCTACCCGCTGGTCCGACGATGATGCTGTCGTCCACGTACAACGCCAAGACATAAAGCTCACCCTCCTTGATGAAGACGTAAATGCCGGGATCCACCTTGGATTGGGTAAAGCCATACTCCTCTAGCCATGCTGTGATGGTCTTATTCCAGTTCCTAGGAGCTTGCTTGAGGCCATACAATGATTTCTTCAACAAGCACACTCGCTCCTCTCCATTGATGTCGAAGTGACGGAATCCTTCCGGCTGCCTCATGTAGATTTCCTCCTCGATATCGGCCTCCAAAAATGCCGTCACCACATCAAGCTGCTCCACCTCCCAATCATTATAAGCAGCAAGCGCGAGCAACGTTCGAATAGAAATCACCCTCACTGTGGGAGCGAAGGTCTCGTGGTAGTCCACACCCTTCTCCTGAGTAAACCCGCGAGCCACAAGTCTTGCTTTGTACCTTGCAATCTGTCCATTGGCATCGCGCTTCAGCTTGAACACCCACTTGGAATCTACGAGTTTGCGACCGGCAGGACAAGGGACCAATGTCCAGGTTTTCCGAGATACAAGTGAGTCGTACTCGCTCTTGATAGCTGCCTCCCACTCCCCCGATTGGGGACTCCTCAGCGCTTGCTTGTATGACACCGGCTCTTGAACGGTCGGGCTGCTGGATGACTTAATAGCCGCGGTACTTCCCGTAGTCCATCCATCTCCCGAAGCGCCCGCTGAACGGAGATTATACCTTGGACTGGGTACGCATTGCTGTGGTGCGGCAGTGGATCGAAGATTATACCTTGGACGTGGAGTCTCCCCCGAATGCATGTCCCGTTCATCTTCCGTCGACCCGGAATGCTGCCGCGACTCCCGTAGCGGCGACTCCCCCGAAGGTGTATCCCGTTCTTCGCTACACATGGTGCGCGGGATGCTGTCCTCTTCATCATCAGTGCGTTGCTCCGCATTGCTCTCCCCCATGGAGAGGACTGCAGCCTCATCGAACACCACGTTACGGCTGCTCACCACCCGACGAGTAGCAGGATTGTACACCAACCACGCAGGGGATTCGGAAGCATAGCCCACAAAGACACCCTTCCACGCGCGATCGTCAAGTTTGCGGCGTTGAGACTTGTCAACGTGGACATAGGCCGGACAGCCGAAGACCCGCATGGAGCTCAGATCAGCTCGTCTACCGGTCGCCAAGGTGAAAGGTACACCGCCGGCTCCGCTACTATGCACACGATTGCGGACATGCACCGCAGCGGCCATCGCTAGAGCCCAATACGATTTAGGCAGCGCGGCTTGCCGGATCATTGACTGCGCCATCGGGACCAATGTCCCCCACTGCCGCTCAATCCGGCCATGTTGCCAATGCGCGTAAGGGGCAGTGATCTCCACAGCGATGTTGAACTCATCCAAGAGGTTTCGGAAGGCAGCACCTAAGAACACCGTGTCATTGTCCACCCTAAGACGACGAACCGTGTGCCCAAGAGAGCGGATGGTAGTCAACATGCGACGGAACGAGGCGGGAGCCTCATCCTTGGAGCGGACCGCATCATGCAGCATGAAACGGCTCCGGAAATCAACCGCACACAAGCTGTACCGCCGTCCTCCCAAGGATGGAACACTCATAGGACCGCAGAAGTCTAAGCCGAGGACCTCAAAGACACCAACGTTCCGGTCAGCCGGCTCACGAGAGATACGGCGGACGTGCGACTTACACACAGCACACGTCTCACAGAAGCCCAACTTCTCCGACGCAGAAAACGCCACACCCTCCACCTGAGTGGCCAAGAGCCCGTCCAATTGCGACTCGCCAAGGTGACCGAGTCGGGAATGCCACAACCGTTTTTCCAATGGCGCAGTGGCGACCGAAGCGGTAGGATTCGACGAAGCAACCCGCGCCGGCAACCACACCAACAAATGCGCGCGCTCCAACGGAACCACCACGCCACCACCATGACCGGCATGAAGACGAAGGTGGTCCACGGGATCAGCTAACACCACAGAATGACCTTGTCGCCGAGCTTGGGTGAGGCTGAAAAGCCGATGGTAAGACCACGACGCACGACGGGATAGCTCAGGAACGTGGAGCACATTCTTTAGCGTGGCAGGAATCTCCTCTCCATCTTCAGCCTTCACAATGATGCGGACCGAGCCCACTCCAACAGCGCGGGCGCTGATACCCTTCACCCAAAGCCGGTCGGTGAGCGCTCGATACTCACAGAAGTCACGGCGTACACTAGTCATGTGATGGCTGGCGCCGCTGTCGGCCAACCACATCCACGTTTCCCCATCGCGCTCGAACATGTGTCGAGCCTCGGAGAATGGCCTCGCAGGGGTGGCTGTCACGTCCATGACCGCCGGAAAAGCAACCGGGGAGTCCACTTGCGCAGAGTTACCTCCGGTGTTGTTGACGGGGCACTCGGACCTGCGATGGCCCTTCTTACCACAGCCATAGCAAACACCACGAAAAATTCTCGCTCCGCCTCTGCCATATGAGGTACGACGAGTAGTCGCAGCTCCTTGAAGAGATTTCAGTTGGTCTTGGAGCTCGGAGACTTGCCGCTTCAAAAGTTCAGTCGTTGAGTCATCATGAGACGCTGCAAAAGCCGTAGGCGTTGGGGGCTCCGTTGTATGTGATTGCGCACGACTCTCGATGCGCATGCCCTTTTGACGAAGATCACGCTTGACGGTATCCATGCTGAGGTCGTGTACGTCCCACGTGTCGGTGATGGAGTGGTATTCGCTGCGCAGGCCCTTCACCAAGTACATGATGATACGCCGGTCGTGGACGACGTCCCCAACTCGGGCAAGCTGTCGTTGCAGTCGAACTAACCGGTTCAGGTATTGAATGCCGCTCTCGCCGTCCGCTTGCGGCGTCTCCAAGTCCTGCAATAGTTCCGTACACCGGTAAATACCATCGTCCTCATAATGATTGACTAACGCAGTCCATGCAGTGTGGCCGCAGGTCTTGTCATCCTCGCTAACATTCTCGATAATGGAAAGGTCGTCCTCCGGCAGCGCAAGAATCAATGTGGAGTACATGTCGACTTGTTGTTGAGAGGAAGCGGCACCATCCGACGACAAAGCCGGAGCCCACTTTTGCATCAAGCCAAATGCACGGAAACGTTTCTTCCACACGTCAAAATCTCGTCTCTCCCCACTGAACTTGGGTAGTTTCACGGAGTCCATAGCAGGTACGTCGGATGCGCTCGCAAGAGCACCAGAAAATCAGGAAAAATGCCAACAAGAAAAGCACCAAGTACCGGTGAAGAGGCGGGCAACACGGCTCAGAAAAGGAGACGACAAAGGGCTGACCGAACACGCAGTTGTACTCCCGGAGTCTATACAGCCAAGGCAATCAGAAACGAGTCTCAGAAGGTCGGTCAAGTGACGTCGTACAGGAGTGCTAGTACACTTGTGGTAAGATGCCTTTCCAAAAATTCAGCCGGACCACTATAGGCTTTCACGAGAAAAGAAACTGGCGGGTGACAAGCTCCGGAAGCGAATAAAATTCCAGAAAGCGCCAAGCTATAACAAAGGAAAGCAAGCCGATCTTCACGTCACACGAGACGGCGTTCGGGGGTTCAAGCCGGCTCCAAGCGACACAAACAAGTCGCTACCAGCCGGGTATCGAAGTAAAGCTACAAACACAAGCAAGAGCCAGCCACTTTGTGAGCCAGCCGCACCTCACGTATCGTGCGACACCACAAAGGTCTACCACTCTTCGAGAAGCAAGCTCTAGGTTCCAGTCAAGACAAATGACTCCAACAACTAGCAGCTTGAGGGCCCATAACCTGTCAAAGTTGAGGGGGCAATAAGGAATGCTTACACTCGGTGAGTGACACTGCGGAACAGTCTAGCACCCAACGTCGCCTCCCGTTAGCCTGCACTGATACACTTGTTAGCATCGCACTTAAATCGATATCCTTTCCCCACCTTAGTGCTTTCCAGCCACAAAGTTGCACATTTCGATCAATAATGCATCATCATGTAACTCGAAAGTCGTTTTCTTCCCGAGTAAAATATTTTACAAGCATGATTCTTATTGAAATTGAAATTGTTTACAACATGTACCGTATGCGCCGGTTTACACCAAATACCGTATGCGCCGGTTGATGTCTCTAGGCCCTCCCAACTATGCCATACATGGAGCTTACAAGTTAGGGCTAGACCGTTAACCTCCTTTATCCAACCTCTCCAAGGGTGTTCGGGGGTTCTACTCCCCCCCGGGGAGATTCTAATGCGGGGTGATGGTTGTATGCAGTTAGGGGCATGAGAAGGTGCATTGTGTGGAGGCGCGGCGCGAGGTCGTGCGGAATTTTATGCAGTATACGAGTAGGAGATTATGTAGCCATTGGACAGTGTGCGTATGGAGTTGGGAAAGGATGCGAGACGTGTCGAGTTGCGTTTTAGAGATGAGTTTGTCATGAGGGTCGGTGCGGAGGGTGAGGAGAGAGGTGAGACTTATGATGGTGGATGAGTGCGGTGTGCCCGTGCGGCTCATGACGACGGGGAGGATGTCGACCTCGGTACCTAGCCAATGGTTGCGGATGGCATTTGCGAGGGGTGTGTATTTGGCTCGAATGAAGTGGGTTGTTTGGGAGAGGTTGTGGTCTGTGCAGTACTTCCACTCCCCTATTTGAATTTTCTTAATGGATGAGTATCGGCGGCGGCCGTTTGTGTGACCGACGAAGCGAGGTTCGAGGAGACGGATATAATCGGGCTTGTGCGCGGGGGGGTCGTAGCGCAGGGGAGGAGAATCTCAGGGGTGAGGATTGCAGGGCACGAGGTTAGGGAGTCGGGCGAGAGACCTTCGTCAGCAGCAACAAGGCGGGTAGGCATGTGGGTGGGTTGGGGGGGGGTGACAGTCAAGAGGGGTGTGGGTGGGAGTGGGGGGGTGAATGATTTGATGGGTTTGTTACCGAAGTCTGCAGTGATGGTCTCCCAACGACCGCCGTTGTGGCGTTCCAAGAGGGAGAGCAGGAGTTGTAGCGCGTTGTTGTGGCGGTCCTGTCTTAGGCCACACATAGAGGGGCAGTTACCGGCTATGTGGCCGTTGCTGGTGAATTGTCCTCACATGGGGCAGCGCAGGGTGGGGTTGTGTGTGAGAAGGCGGGTGTTGTGGACTCTCCACATGAATTCATGCTTGTGGGTGAATTGGATGTTTGTGAGTGTGGTGTGTTTTTTGTGGAACGTGAAGTCGGCGCCGTCCTCCGCGGCGCGGGCGAGGAGGGCACCGTGTTTGGATGTTTGCGAGAGGGGTGTGTGTGTGTGTGTGTGTTTGGTGCTGTGGGTGTGAGCGTCAGCTTTGAGGTTGGTGTATCTGTAGGGTGTGGGTTCCCCTAGGATTTGTGGAATGAGGGTGCATGGCCAGGTCCAGCGGCCTATTGACACGTCTGAACCTGTGGCGAAAGTCGCGTCGGGTGGGTGTCCATCCGCGACTTGGTTAGCTAAAGTGTCTGCGAGGTCGTTTCCTAGGGAGTGGTTGTGTGCTTTAATTTTGCCGAGGTGTGTGCGGATGCCTGCGTCGCATCGGGTTTTGAGGGTGTGTATGATGGATAGGAGTGTGTCGCGGTGTATGTTGTGGCTGTATGCGGATGGGCAGTTTAAGTAGCCTTGTATGAGGCGGAGGGAGCACGCACTGTCTGTAAGGAGTTGGGTATGGCCAAGTTGGAGGCCTATGTCGATGCCTGCTAGTTCAGCGTGATTGATAGTGTGGGAGGGAGGGGTAGAGGTCACCAGAATTTTGATGATGCGGGTATTCGAGGCGTGGTGGATGGCGGCTGCTCCGAGGGGGGAGTTGCCGCCTTTCTTCGAGCCGTCTGTGTAAACGAAGTCTTGCCAGCTCCTGGCAAGGACTCCTCTGGTGGGGAGGTATGTTAGTGGCATGCGTTCTTGGAGTGGGTAGGTGAGGGGGTGTGAGGGGTTGGGGGGGAGATGGTAGATGCCTGCTTTGTGTGGTGAGTATGTGTCGATGAGGTGTGGAGGTTGGATGGTGATTGTGGGGTTGGGGAGGTGCGTGTCGTAGATAGACTCGAGTGTGTTGTGTAGAGCGGTCATGGCTGTGTGTGAGGGTAGGGTGGAGAGTGCGAGGAGGTTGGCGACGAGGTAGATGTCGACCATCCAGCGTGTGCCAAATGGGGTAGATGTGGGGTGTCATGTGTGTTGGTCGGGGGTTAGGAATGTGTAGCCTAATTCTTACCCCTGCACTATCCACCGCCCTGATCAGTACCCCCCGACACCCCTCTCCCCCTCGCGCTACCACCCTATCCCACAATTACACTAGTCTACTCGCAGCTGCACATGCTGCCTGGCCTGTCGCGCCGGCCCTTGCCATGCACGCTCCCTCTCGCCCGAACTCGCCGCGCGCCGACCGTCACCCACCGTACGCCGACGAATCCCACTCTCCTCACCCGATGCCATCAGCGGACACCAACGCCCCGCCCGCCTCTTACCCCCTACCAAACCCTATTGTCGACGGTTGTCCTCCCCTTGCTCCCTCGCCCTACCCCTCGCTCGCTCTAGTCGTAGAGCCTCTACGCTTTTTCATTTTCTTTTCTACTATTCTCTCCTTTTTATTTACATGATAGCCCGCCTAACTCAACAGACACTTGCGCTTACCTGCGATTACCACATTGTTGACCCTAGTGCACTCGTTCTCCCTCCCCTCTTTTACACGCTCCATGCTCTGCACTACTCGTCCGTCGCTGCGATAATGCCAGTTCTCCCCCTGCTGAGAGTAGCCCACCCGACTTGCTCTACCCGAATAATTAACCGATCACCCGCCCCCCCCGCGTATCCCCACGACCCGGAAATATCGCTCTTCCCTTACAAAACAGTCTGGCAGTCACGTACCCGTAACGCTCTCAACGATACACGTATTCCCCCGCCCCTACAGTCCCCACTTCCCTTAGGCATGCTCCGAGGCTTCTCTCGGAAGCCCCGAAGCACATTTGATACGAAATCGACAGCCCCCTCTGTCACTGCAGCTCCCCACTATTGCCCTCCTCATAATACCTACCACATCTTGCTTGCCATTTTTCTATCCCCCATCCCCTACCCTCTCATACTCTCTCCGCCATCCCTACACTTACCTCCCCCTCTTAAGCTCCGTACGACCACCCGTTCCAAAGAGCATCTACTCGTCAAAATACGCAAGACCTCGACGAACGGACCCTCCAGAGCCTCACACCCTCGCCCTCCACAAGCCTCGGCCGGCAAGGCCGCCTATCATCATCAGCTCCCCACAGGACGGGCCTCACGGCCCAGAGGTTAGACCCCACAACCCCCCCCCCACCTCCCTACCTGACATCCGACAACATATAGTAACTACTCCACATTCGCTTCGGTCCTCACTCCCGGCCCACGTTACCTCAACCACATGTGGCGTCAAATTACACAACTACCTCTTTGACTTAAATCTCGAATATGGTCTACCCACCCCCATTGGGAACCTAGACTCCTCCACGGTGCTCTCTTTCCAATGGGAACACTACCAAGACCTCTCAAACCTATACTGCATTGCTACCTCCCTATCTAAACTCCACTCCACAGCCTCTGCCTCATACACCGTAATCAACAATAAAGAAGTTGATAACTTCCACCAACATAAGCTCTACCCTAGCCAATGGACTAGCCTCTCTAACAAAGGCTCACCCCCTCACCCTAGCACACCCAACCACTCCCTAATTGTCCTCACATGGCAACACTCTTACTTCGGTCTCCTCCACCTCACCCACTCCTCAACAACCTGGGTGGACTCCCTCCACCCCCCCTCCTACCCTCCTCACTCGCTCCCTCGCCCTTCTCGCCTCTTGGAACTCTTCCCTTCCCCCGCATGTCGGTGACTTACGCATACTTAACCCTTCTCGCCAAAACGACACATCCCACGCGTGGTCGTGCGGAACCCACGCCCTACTTCATACCTACTTCACCACTACAACACCCCCCGACCAAGCCTATAACCCTCCTCCTTTCGACCCTCGCGCTACTATCTACTCCCTACACTCACTCATGTGGCACCACACCTTTCGATCCACTCCCCTCCCGGTGGGACGCTCCCAACTGCTTACCGCCCTCCACCCTCCCCACCCCTTCCCCCTACCTCCACTCCAGCACCCCCCCTCCCCCCCACCACCTACCCTTACCCTCCTCCACCCTCCCTCCCCTCCACCCCTCCAACCGATCCTCCCCCACAACCGCGAAGCCCGCCCCCCCAAAGACCCTCCCAATCCCTCCGTCCCTCTCCCCTCACCCACCCTCCCACACCATCTAGCACAACCACTACACCTCATCAACCTCAACACCCGAGGCCTCCACACATCCATCATGGACGTAGAACACCTCACCACCACCCACCACTCTGACGTCCTCATCCTCAAAAAACCCAACCACGCCACACATAAATCGCGCTGGCGACTCGCCCTACCCCAGTACCTCCTCAAAAGCTCTTGACCATACTACTCACATGCGCCCCTACCCAACGCATGCGTTCTCTTTGCAGTCCGCCGGACCTCAATCCAATCCGCCACTGTTCTAAGCCCACCCCCTCACCTCATTCCCCACATAGCTGGACTAATCTTAATCCCACACTCATGCACCCCTTACCTCCTCCTCAAAGCCTACATGCCACAGCTCCACAGCACCCAACTGACCCGAATATACGCAGAAGTCGCAGCCTGGGGCCTCCGCCTAGCGGACCACTACCCAACCCACCGCGTCCTCTAGGGCGGTGACTTTCAAACGACCACCACACAAGGTACTGGCAACCCCGCCCTCACCTCCTTATTCGAATCCCACCTTCGCCCACTCCACCCCCGCATCCCTACTTTCCCCTGTAGCGGAGGATGCCTTGACCACTGGCTTACCACTCCTCCCTCCCCCCTCGGCCTCAACCTACCTAAATGCTCGGTTTTCACCTCACCCTCACACTTTACCGACCACTCGGCGGTCCACCTAGTAATTCCTCCCCCCTCCTCTTTTATCGCTCGCCCCCCCTCGGCCCAAAACCTACCTCACACACCACACCACCCGAAAACTCACATTCAAACTTCCACTACTGCCGCACCAGATAAAAACATATCAAAATAGCACACCCTCCCTTATCAACCAAACGGCCTCCCTCCACGCAGAAATTATTAATACACCCCCCTCCACGGCCTCTCCCGACACCCTCGACACCCTCGCCTCGAAATTCACCACAATACTCTCCCAACATATGGACCACGCAGCCACCATATGGCCCCTCTTACCCCCGAAGAAACCCCGCCCAACTCCCTCGTCCCTTGACCCCACCTGGCTAAATAAAAAAACACGCAAACTCATACGAAAACTTCGCAAATGTAGCACCAACAACGGTCCCCTACCCCTCGCCCAAACCCTCTTGAATACAACTGACTATCTCTCCCCTACCGACATCCAACAACAATGCCAGGCACGCATACACCACCTACTACGAACAACCACAACGGATATACTGAAGAAAATTAAAGCACGCGCAAGTACTGCCTACGACGCCTGCCCTAGATCCTCCCACCGCCGCTTGAAAATTAAAAGCGGCCTCCTCCCCCAGACCAACGCAACCTCGACTCTCCACCGCATTACCAACCTTGATAAAACCACCGCAACCTCTCCCTCCGCCGTCCTAGAAACGGTACACTCTCACTTCGCCACCGAACTCAGTCGCGCCACCCCACCCGAACTACCCGTCCCCCCTTAGGAACACCCAAACAACCCCGACAACTATACCATCGAACGCCGCGGAGAGCCCTCTCTCACCCTTGCCGACATGATTACCCGCGATACATTCGATAAAACCCTCAACTCGCTGGGCACAGGCAAAGCCCCCGGCCTTGACGGTATCCCCAACGAAATACTCAAGTTCCTACCCCCAGCGACCCGCTCCGGCCTCTTCTCATTCCTATCCCTCCTCGCCCGCAAATCCTACACCCCCCTGAATGGTGACACAGCACAACATGCCTGCTACATAAAAAGGTGACCCCACCCTCCTTGACAACGACCGCCCCATCGCCCTCATGAATAGCCTTCTTAAGCTCTGAACCGCACTAAAAAAAGACGTAGGCTCGAAATACGCCGAACCCCACGGCATTCTCAGCGACCAACAAGACGGCTTTTGACAACACCGTAGCATCCACGACGCCATGTCCTCCATCATCATGACAATGGAAGACGCGAAACTCCACAAAAAAGACATGTACGTCCTTTACGCGGACTTCAAGTACGCCTTCAACACAACAGACCACTGCATCATGTTCAAATACATGAAACAACTCGATATATGCCCCCCACATTTGCAGACACATGCGAACACCTATACGGGGTCTCATCCACAAACTACAATACCCCATATGGTCCCACCCCCTCCATCGACATCAATCGGGGTACCCTGCAGGGCGACACCCTCTCCCCCTTCCTATTTACCCTCTTCCTTGAACCCTTTTTCCGCTGGCTCACTGTGGGCAGCCTGGGCTATCGCCCAACCCCCCCCCGCCACTAAAGTCGATCCCACAGACCCCACAGCCACATACCCAGGTCACGGATTTGCCGACGACCTCAGCCTCGCCACGGGCTCGACCCCCAACATGTCCATTCAACTAAGGAAACTCTCCCTCTTCAGCGCCTACACAGGTTGACAGGTATGACCGTCAACATTCGAAAATGTTGCATTACCGGAGCCCTTTGGCGTACAAGCAACGCCCTCTTCCTTGCCAACATCACACTCCTCGCATCCCGCCTCCAATCACAATTCATCACCATCAACTCCACCCCGGCCCCCATCCCCTCCATAGGCCCATCGGACACACATACCGCGTCCTAGGGGTCAAACTCAACACCTCCCTCACCTTCACCAAGCACTGGCATGAACTGAGACGCACTACCGCATCCCTTATCACCGCCCTCTCCACCTCCCTACTAACACAATCCCGCAGAATAAGAGTCATCCGCGGACTACTTATCGGCAAGCACTTCACCCTCCAGCTTGGCCTCTTCAGCGACTCCCAACTGGACACCCTCGAAGGTCAAATATGCAGAGCTCTCCGCTCCGCCGTCTCCTCGGTACGTAACCTCCCCCGCACCGCCCTCCACCGGCCCACCTCCGACCTCGGTTACGGCCTCCCCTCCCTCAAAGCCCACGCCGCACAACTCACAGTCTGCCACCTCCACAAAATCATGAACTCCCCTGGTTATAGAGCCCACATGGCCCGAGCACGCATACACCCCATATCCACCACATAATCCCATTGGCCCACTGAATCCATCATGTCAGACAGTTTCTCCTCACCCACACTCAGATGCCTAGTACGAGCCCAACGCGACGCTGGCACCATGTTTCATAACATTACTCCACTCTCCCTCACCAACTCTATTGCTTCCACACTCCGCGCCCACTTCACCTGACAAGACAACACCCTCCTCGCCTCACTCAGAGACAAAGTCACACACATCACAGACCCTCACACATACAAACAGCCATAATGCGAACTCTCCCCCCGCAAAACACACACTTCCCTCCTCCCCCGTCTCACTCCCCTCTGGAAAAATAATATCACCACGTGGCCACAAGTCCTCCTCCGAGCCACCTCATCCTCATTCATGCTCAAATCTTGCAAATCCATCTCCACACTCACGGGGTCCACCACCCCACTCTCAGTCCCCATTCGTCTTCTCGCCGCAATCCTCACTGAACCTCTGGATACTATCCACAACCGCTTACCCACCACACACCTCACCCCCAAACAAGCATCCCCCCCACCACTATCCACCCCTCTTGGACTCCTCTCCTCTCCCCACACCTCCCCCGCCCCCCCCCCATCCTCTCATCTAGCAGCCACACCTCCCACAACAAAACCTCCCCCTCCCCACGGCACCCACCACACACATAGACACAGAATACCTCACCCCCTCATGCCACCACTACCCCCCCTGCGACGTAACGCGCATCATCTCAAAACACAAAGACACATAATACGGCCAAACACAATACATGGTAGAATGGGCCCCGGAACACCTCACGGAATGAAACATCCAACTCCAACTCGACAACGGCTTCCGCCTCATCTCCTCTACCCCCACATCGGTATGCCTCCCCACCCCCTCCCCCACCACTTGCTCCATCTGTCACGACTCACTACACACAGCCCCCACCTCCAGATGCTGCACATGCCCGCACTTCGCCGTCCATTCCCAATGTCGCCCCGCTCAGGAACCCGCCACATGGCAGTGCGACTAGTGCGCTCGCGGCCAACACCACGACCTCACCCGCCTCCACGAGGTCCAATGGGCACCGTTCCTGCAACTGCACGACACCATTAGTGAGACCCCCTCCGGGGCTACCGCCCTCACTGCATTTAACTCCGGCTTTGTCCCCTCCACGACACCCATCCCACCCGAACCCGGACCCCCCCCCCCATGGACACACCCCCTCATCACATTCAATCACGACCCTATCCACCCCGACGTCGACATGCTCCCCACCGGCAGATTCGCCATCCACGCACACCCATTACTACATGATACCACAATTCTATGCACTCCCGATGGCCGCGCGGTCACCACCCTCAACGGCCCCCGCGTCCGCCAATTATCAACTCTTCCGCCCCGACCTCTCGCAGCACACGTTGCAAGAGGAGGTCTACCACCTCCTCACTCGACTAGGCTCCCGTTCAGAGATCCACTCACCCACACCCGCCACCGCCACCCGTAACAAATGGGTCACTAGAGAGGACCTACTCACCGCACTCCGCCACACATTCCACATCCAGAAAGAACTATACTCATACCCCCTCAACAAGTCACTCCACTCCCACACATACCACTCACTTGACCCCGAAGACATAGTCTTCTCATCCAGCGGCAGCAACGCCCCACACACAGGACATGGCACAAACATCGCCAACCCGGAATACGATCACGAATGCATGCGCCCCGCCATGGAACACGCAATCACCAGCGCCCACCTCACAGCCTCTTATACACCCAGCGCAACCCTCCTCATACTCCCTCGATGGGAACACACACCATACCGCCACTACCAATACATCAACTCCCCATACACCCACCACCTCTACACCCTTCCCAATGACGCAAGTACCTTCCTATCCCCCGACCAACACACATGACACCCCACCCTTACCCCATTCGGCACACGCTGGATGGTCGACATCTACCTCGTCGCCAGCCCCCTAGCCCTCTCCACCCTACCCTCACACACAGACATGACCGCACTCCACAACACACTCGAGTCCATCTACGACACACACCTCCCCAACCCCACCATCACCATCCCTCCTCCCCACCTCATCGACACCTACTCACCACACACAGCACGCATCTACCATCTCTCCCCCAACCCCTCACACCGCCTTACCTACCCCCTCCATGAACGCATGAAACTATCATACTCCCCCACCAGAGGAAGTCTTGCTTGGAACTGGCAGGACCTTGTATACACAAACGGTTCCAAACAGGGCGGCTCCTTCCCCCTAGGAGGAGCCGCCACCTATCCCGCCTCGGACACCCGCATCAAAATTCTGGTGACCTCTACCCCTCCCACTCACACCATAAATCGCGCAGAACTTGCAGGCATAGACATAGGCCTCCAACTAGGCCACACACGCCTCCTTACATACAGTGCGTGCTCCCTCCGCCTCATACAAGGCTACTTAAACTGCCCATCCGCTTACAGACACAACATACACCTCGACACACTCATTTCCATCACACACCCTCAAACCCCGCTGCAACGCAGGCATCCGCACACACCTCGGCAAAAATAAAGCACACAACCACTCACTAGGAAACGACCACGCAGATGCACTAGCTAACCAAGTTGCATACGGCCAACCACCCGACACAACCTACACCACAGGTTCAGACGTGTCGATAGGCCACTAGACCTAGCCATACACCCTCGTTCCACAAACCCTAGGGGAGCCCATACCCTACATATACTTAAACCTCAAAACTGACGCTCACACTCACAGCACCAAACACACCCACACACCCCTCTCACAAACATCCAAACACGGTGCCCTCCTCGCGCGCGCCGCGGAGGACGGCGCCGACTTCACCTTCCACAAAAAGCACACAACACCCACCAACATCCAGTTCACCCACAAGCAAGAATTCATGTGGGGAGTTCACAGTAACCGCCTTCTTACACACAACCCCACCCTGCGCTGCCCCATGTGTGGCCAATTCACTAGCAACGGCCACATGGCCGGTAACTGCCCAACCATGTTTGGCCTAAGACAGGACCGCCACAACTTCGCGCTATAACTCCTACTCTCCCTACTTGAACGACACAACGGAGGACGATGGGAGACAATCACTGCAGACTTCGGTAATAAACCCATCAAATCTTTCACTTCCCCCACACCAACCCACACCCCTCTTGACTGCCATTCACCTCACCCCACCCACATGCCCACCCGCCTCATTGCCGCTGACGAAGGTCTCTCGCCCAACTCCCGAACCTCGTGCCCCGCTATCCTCCCCCCTGAGATTCTCCCCCCCGCGCTACGACCCCCCGCGCACAGTCCCGACTTCATCCGCCTCCTCGAACCTCGATTCGTCGGTCACACAAACGGTCGCCGCCGATACTCATCTATTAAAAAGATTCAGATCGGAGAGCGGAAATACTGCACGGACCACAACCTCTCCCAAACAGCCCACTTGATTCGCGCCAAATACACACCCCTCGCAAACGCCATTCGCAGCCACTGCCCAGGTACCGAAGTCGACATCCTCCCCATCGTCATGAGCCGCACGGGTACACCGCACTCATCCACCATCACAAGTCTCACCTCTTTACTCACGCTCCGCACAGACCCTCTGGACAAACTCATCTCCAAAGTACGACTCGACGGGTCTCGCATCCTTACACAACTCCACACGCACACTGTCCAATGGCTACATCATCGCCTACTTCTATACCGCATCAAATCCCGCATGACCTCTTGCCGCGCCTCCACACAATGCACCTTCGCACGCTCCTAACTGCAAGCCGCCATCGCCCCGCACCGCACACTCCCCGGGGGGAAGTAAAACCCCCGAATACCCCTGGAGAGGTTGGATATATGTGGTTAACGGTCTAGCCCTGACTTGTAAGTCGCATGTATGGCATAGTTGGGAGGACCCAAAGACAGCAACCGGCGCACACGGTATTTGTTGTAAGCCGGCGCATACGGTACATGTTGTTAACAATTTCTATTTCAATTTCAGTTTTGGGGAAGATGAATTCACAGCCGCTGTGAGATTGCACCCAACTGACACTAAGGAGTCTGCCGATGTGTTGAGCAGAGCGAGAGGACATGTCGGGGGTGTACAATGCATGTATCGTGCGGTGAATAAGCTTGCCAGAGGCAAGCCTAACAGAAATTCGCACTTAGCCACTGCCCTTAACGTCGACTCCGACCCCACCCACGCGAGAGGGAGCGGAGGGGGGGGTGAATGTAACGAAGTCACCTCGAAACGCAGTTAAGTTGATCGAGCAGGCGGAATAAACTACCCAAAACTGTGAGAGGTCACGACCCGGGGTGAGGGAAGATGAGAATGCTACGGAGCTGAAGGGGACACTCACCTCGGTGTCATCGTATTCATCCGTGCGGTCCTCGAGGGTGGGCAGCAAACCGTCCGTGTCGTCGGCGGTGACGTCACTCAGCAGGACTGCGTCCGCAGAGGCAGAGCCACTAGGGGTACCGTACTTCTCGATTATCATCTTTCGCTTGGCAAGGGTCCACTTTAGGAGAGCGTCATCTGGGGCAGTGCAGGAGGACAATATGTGGTCAAGGCTGCCACAGGCGCTGCCCTTGTTGGGGAGGCCGCGACCACCCCGAGGGCCACGTGGGGGTGTCCTCGACTGCTGTGTGAACCGCGGCGGGCAGCGACAAACGCAAAGATGGGAGGGGGTGATGTGTCGGGAGCTGTCGCGCCAGGAGCATCGTCCTCGTCCATGTTGTGTACCAGGTGGAGAATATTGGCCATCACCTCATCAGCTGACAACATGTAGTATGTGTCGAAGGCGTTCATGACACACTGTTTAGCTTGACCGAAGGGGCCGGTGCAAGAATTACCACGCAGCATGAGGAGGCCGAGGTTGTGGGGGTGGATGGCCGCGGAGCCATCAACCATTTGACATGTCTCGTTGTAGTCATCGAACGTGAGCCTCATGAAGTGGACATAGTCACTGAGGGACTGTCCGGGGCGCTGTCTAAGCATGAGCTTGTCCAACAAGGAAAAAGAGCGAGCGAAGGACCGGCAGTCTAGGCGTTCACACTGGATGTCCCACGCGGCAGTGGCGCAGTCGGGACGTGATGGGGAGACAAATTTCATTGCGTGGCCAGCGCGCTGATTGGCGGTGGATGTATGAAGGAGCAATGTGTAGGCGTAGTGTTGCGCCTGCTCATCCAGCCGGACGCTCGATCCGCGGATGGCCAGCTGGAGGATGAGATACGCTGCCTTGGGCGCGCGCCGGCGGCGCAGCGGCGGCGGCCCCGGAGGGGAGTGCGGTCGCAGGCCCGTCGGCACCTACCTCTACCTCCACGCGGTGGGCGCTGGTAACCCCGTAGCCGTACCAAGCTTGGCACAATATGGGGCTGAACGAGGTACGGACAGCTGCGATCCGCGGGATCATCAGCTGTCGGGAAGCCCTATACGGAGGGTTTTGAAAAAACATAATATCCGTAAACCAACATAGGGAGCTCCCGCTCGGCCAGTCCGATATGTTCTTTCAGCAACTAAATACTCATAGATACTCTCCCGTCACGGCGGGAACGATGTCAGCGGATTGTTTTTTGGCGAGGAAGGGTACGGGCGGATTAGCGGTGGGATGAGGGTGTTGGAGCTTGCGGCGGACAGCTGGGAAGCAGCGCTAGGGCACGGCGCTCGCTAGCAATCGCCAGCCCTGCGAGAGTTTTAAGTCTACCCTAGCGCGAGGCATGAAACTTAGCAAAACATAGGTGGGTCGCGGTCGGAGGAGCGACACGGTCTGGCGGCGGCGATCCCTAGGATCGACCGCCGCCGGAAAAACCTGGTACGGGGGGTTTTTGGAAAAATATTCCCGTGCCCAACAAATTTGAAATTTGAAATTGTTTACAACATTACCAGTAAGAACCGGCTGTCGTCTCTGGGCCCCCCCTTTTGCTATGCCATACATGACTTAGAAGCGTGAGGTAGACCGTGAACCACTAATCCCAACCTCTCCAATGGCAGTAACGATATCGTCTAAAACATACCCGTACCAGTATCCAGGTATTTACTATTTTCTGACCTATACTATTTTTTTTCCTGGATAGAGTATGAAAAAAAAATGTCGCTATTCTCCACGATACGCGGCCTGCTCCAGCCGCGGCGGGGTTGCCGATCAGCAAGGCTGGTCAGCATGAGCTGGTCGAGTCGAACCTGCCTGACCTCGGCTCCTATGCGACTCTGGTCGTGCCGGAGGTAGGGGGAAAGGCAGGTCGAAAACCCCCCTCGCGCAGGTCGTCGTCGGACTCGGCTCGATCCTTGCTCGACCCCGTCCGAGATATCGAATATAGTGGTCGCTCTGCTCGGCGCGACCCTCCACCTAGTCTAGCCTTCTCCCCCCCCGCGGGGGCTGGGAGGAGAAAAAGCGAGGCTACAGACGGTGTTCGGCTGGCTCCCCTGCCTTCGAGCCAGATGTCTCATGTCCCCTGTCCGTTTGCCGTCTGTTTCCACCACCCATTTGATCGCGTTGTGCAGGCCACACTTGTCTCCCCCGGTGATTCACGTTGTTAAGGGGCCGCCTATACGAGCAGTGTGCTGTTGCGATAACCCGGGGCACACTGCATGAGGCAGCCTGTCGATAACCGGGTACCGACTAGGGGAGGGGGAACGGATAATGCCCAGGGATCGGCTATCCTCAAAAGATGGTGGGTACGGGAATATTTAACCGAAAACCCCCCGTACCGGGTTTTTCCGGCGGCGGATGATCCTCCCGACCTCCGCCGCCAGACCGTGCCACTCCTCCGGCTGCGACTCGCCTCCGTCCTGCGTATCTTCGGGCCTCTCCCCCAAGGGAGACAAGAAGGTTTCGCAGGGCTGGCGGCTGCTAGCGAGCGCCGTGCCCTAGCGCTGCTTCCCAGCTGTCCGCCGCCAGCTCCAACACCCTCGTCCCACCGCTGATCCGTCCGTACCTCTCTTCGCCAAAAAATATTTCGCAAACGCCGCCCCCGCCCCATCGTCGGGAGAGTATCTGCGAGTATTTAGTCGCGGAAAAAACATATCGGACTGGCCGAGCGGGGGATCCTTGTGCCGGTGTACGGATATTATGTTTTCCAAAACCCTCCGTACAGGGCTTCCCGACAGCTGCTGATCCCGCGGATCGCAGCTGTCGGTACCTCGTTCAGCCCCTTACCGTGCCAGGCATGGGACGGCTATGGGGTTACCAGCGCCCACCGCGTGGAGGTAGAGGTAGGTGCCGACGGGCCTGCGAGCGCACCCCCCTCCGGGGCCGCCGCCGCTGCGCCGCCGGCGGGCGCCCCGTACCCAACATCTTTTGTGGTTCGGCGACTCGATCCTTGTGTCCGATCCACCCCTCCCCTAGTCGGTACCCGGTTATTGAAAGCCTACTTCACGCAGTGTGCCTAGGGTTATCGTAACGGCACACTGCTCGTTAAGGCGGCCTCCTAACAACGTAAACCACCGGGGGAGGGTATGGTCGGCCACAACTCGATCATATGGGTGTTGGAAAGAGACGGAACAAGGACATGGGACATGAGAAAATCTGGCACGGGGGCAAGAGAGCCAGCCGGATACCGTATGCAACTTAGTTATTGACTCTTCCCAGCCCCCGAAGGAAGAGGGAAGACTTGGCTAGGTGGCGAAGTGCGTCGGGAGGAGCAACTACTATCTCGGGCGGGGAAGAGCACGGATCGAGACGGGACCGACGAAGACCTAAGCGAGGGGATTTCCCCCTAGCTCCGGCAAGACCGGAGTCGCACGGTACCCGAGGTCAGGCACGTTCGCCTCGACCAGCTCACGCTGACCAACCTCGCTGATTAGCACCCCCGCAGCGGCTAAAGCAGGCCGCGTATCGTGGAGACTAGCGACGCTTCATAGTGTATCCAAAAAAATTCTGTATATATCCAGAAATAATAAATACCTGGTTAAGTGCATGTTTTAGACGGTATCGTCACTGCCAATGGAGAGGTTGGGATTACTGGTTCACGGTCTAGCCCACGCTTATGAGTCCACATTGGCTTAGCACGGGGGGCCCAAAGACAGCAGCTGGTTAATACTGTTATTGTTGTAACCAATTTCATTTCATTTCATTTCATTACGCTGCCTTGAGTGAGAAGAGGTTCACGAAGTTCCTCTTCCACTGCTTGAAATCCGTGATTGGCCCCATGGTAGGGACCGACATCTTCATGGACCGGTTGAGGGCGTCCTTATCAAAACCGGTTGCTTCATGGGCCGCGCGGCCGATGACCACCGGGTCAATGGTGGGGCGACGGCCGCCACGGGTGGTGTGACCACCACGCTGAGCAGGACGGGAATGCCGGCAAGGGAAGGGAGGAGGTGGTCCACCAGGAAAGGGAGAGTGGCCGGTCACTACATGCGGCGGGCCGTACGGATTCGTGTGGCCACGGGAGGTGGGGACGTTGTGCGGCGGCGCCTCCGGGTAGAGAGGACCGAGGGTTGGAAGGGCATATCCGGCAGGAGGGTATGGTGGAGGTGGTGGGAGCAAGTCCGCGGGCTAGGGGTCCGAATCGATGCATCAAGGAATACTTTAGGGTTTTGTTCGGGCATAATTCTGTGCGTTTCTATCGGCATTCGTTATGCCCCGCAATAACCACTCCGAAAAGCCGTAAAATACCCTCGGAGCCAATCGAGAAAAACACGCGAATATTTTCTTGATGCACCGATTCGGACCCCTACCGCGGGCAGCTCGTGGCGCGAGGGTTTGCGGTGAGCATCGTGACGGCGTTGTGCGACAGTTGGGTCGGCAACAGCAGCCGCAGCGGCAGCTGTAGCGTTGGATGTCGGCGCGTCTTGACGAGCGTTAATGCGCGCCATTTGCTCGAGGACTAGCGCGAGCGTGTCGAGAGTAGAAGCGAGCGAGCTGTGCTAAGAGATGGGGTCAGGGGAATCAGCATGCGTATTAGGAGGGGAGTCGGCCGAGCGAGTTTTAGGTGCCATCGCGGCAGAAGAAAGAACGAACAAGACGACATGCAGCGGTAAGAACCGCTAGCCGAACTTGTGCCTAATAGTGGTTCCAAGGCGCCCGCCGGCGGCGCAGTAGCGGCGGCCCCGGAGAGGGGTGCGCTCGCAGGCCCGTCGGCACCTATCTCTACCTCCACGGGGTGGGCGCTGGTAACCCCATAGCCGTGCCATGCCTGGCACGGTAGGGGGCTGAACGAGGTACCGACAGCTGCGATCCGCGGGATCAGCAGCTGTCGGGAAGCCCTGTACGGAGGGTTTTGGAAAACATAATATCCGTACACCGGCACAAGGATCCCCCGCTCGGCCAGTCCGATATGTTTTTTCCGCGACTAAATACTCGCAGATACTCTCCCGACGATGGGGCGGGGGCGGCGTTTGCGAACTATTTTTTGGCGAAGAGGGGTACGGACGGATCAACGGAGGGACGAGGGTGTTGGAGCTGGCGGCGGGCAGCTGGGAAGCAGCGCTAGGGACGGCGCTCGCTAGCAGTCGCCCGCCATGCGATAGCCTTAGGTCTCCCCCTTGGGGCGAGGCCTGATGCTACGCAGGACGGAGGTGAGTCGCAGCCGGAGGAGCGGCACCGTCTGGCGGCGGCGGTCATTAGGATCGCCCGCCGCCGGAAAACCCCGGTACGGGGGGTTTTTGGAAAAATTCCCGTACCCACCATCTTTTGAGGACCGGCGACTCGATCCATGTGTTCTTCCAACCCCTTCCCTAGTCGGTACCCGGTTATCAATAGGCTGCCTCAGGCGGTGTGCCTAGGGTTATCGTAACGGCACACTGCTCGTAAAGGCGGCACCCTAACAACGTAAACCACCGGAGGAGGGGGTACGGACGGCCACAACGCGATCATATAGGTGTTGGAAACAGACGGGAAAAGGACAAGAGACATGAGAAAATCTGGCTCGGGGGCAAGAGAGCCAGCCGGACACCGTATGCAGCCTAGTTATTTTCTCTTCTCAGCCCCCGAAGGAGGAGAGAAGACTCGGCTAGGTGGCGAGCTGCGTCGGGAGGAGCGGCTAATACCACGGGCGGGGTTGAGCACGGATCGAGGCGGGACCGACGACGACCTATGCGAGGGGGGTTTTTCACTTGCCTTTCCCCCTAAGCTCCGGCACGACCGGAGTCGCACAGGAGCCGAGGTCAGGCAGGTTCGCCTCGACCAGCTCAAGCTGGACAACCTTGCTGATCAGCAACCCCGCAGCGGCTAGAGCAAGCCGCGTATCGTGGAGACTAGCGACATTTTATATTTCATACTCTATCCAGGAAAAAACGTATAGATCAGAAAATCATAAATACATGGATGCGGGTATGTTTTAGTAGACGGTATCGTTACTGCCATTGGAGAGGTTGGGATTAGTGGTTCACGGTCTACCTCACGCTTCTAAGTCCAGTTAGGCGTAGCACAAGGGGGGGGCCCGAGACAACAGCCGGTTTTAACTGGTATTGTTGTAGACATTTTCAAATTTCAAATTTCAAGTGGTTCCAAAGAGACGGTAAGATGCCTGCCGACCCCACGGCATGTAGCCCCGGGGTGTCTCAAAGTACCTTTTCTATATCCTCCACCCAGTGTGGGGCACAAGTCGAGGCCACGGCCGGGTCAGGTGGAGCGCTGCGCTGACGGTTGAGTCGCTAAGTAAATATAAATATTTAAGTAAGCTACGGTTGTCGTGCACCCTGTGTATGCGTATTCACCCGATAGTGCGCCCCCCCCTTCTCCAGCTTGGACATGTGTGCACCTTGTCCACACACGACGAATGCGTCGGTGTATGCCATATCAGGGGGTAATGCCATGCACGCAGTTTTAATTGGCTAAAGCTTGTGCAGATTGAAATTGTTTACAACATGTACCGCATTTGCCGGTTTACAACAAGTACCGTATGCGCCGGTTGTTGTCTCTGGGCCCTCCCAACAATGCCATACATGAAACTTACAAGTCAAGGCTAGACTGTTAACCACCTAAATTCAACCTCTCCAAAGGGTGTTCGGGGGTTTTACTCCCCCCCGGGGAGTGTGCGATGCGGGGTGATGGTGGCGTGCAGTTAGGGCCTCCTTTTGCGTCGTAGGCACTGGCCTGTCTGCAACGGCCTCGACCTTCTTTGTGGAAATCGAAATTTTACCCGCAGATACATTATAGCCCAGATATTCCATCTCTTGCAGACCGAAGACACTTCTTAAGGCGTAACTTTAAGCCCTCCTCTTTGAAGCCTTGAAGCACAAGACGCAGGTGATCCATGTGTTCCTCCACAGTGCGGCTGTAAATACATACGTCATCGAGATAGACAGTAACGAACTTATGTAAAAAGTCGCGAAGAATGTCATTCCTCATCCTCTGGAACGTAGCCGGTGCGTTGCACAATCCGAACGGCATGGCGACCCATTCCACTCAGCCATCAAGGGTCTGAAACGCCGTCTTGTGGATGTCTTGATCACGCACTCGAACTTGCTAAAAGCCAGAGGCGAGGTCGATATGGGTGTAGAAGTTCGCGTCCTTAAGCTCGTTAAGCGTGTCGTCCACACGCGGAAGTGGGTAAGCATCTTTACGCGTAACGTTATAAAGGCCACGGTAGTCAATGCACAGGCGAAGCGAGACATCACCCTTACGCACAAAAAGAATCGGCGAGCCGAACTCACTATAGATGGGACGTATTTAACCAGCGTCCACGGCGTCTTTGAGCTGTCGGTTCAGCTCAGCGCGCTCTGCAGGTGATAATCGGTTCAGCCGCTGACGTTTCATCGGGCCTTTTGTTTCAATGGGATGATCCCACTGTCGGTTTACATGTGGAGAGTCTACAGGTTGCAGTAACTCCGGGAAGTCATCGTAGAGTAGTGACCGGAAGTTGTCACGTTGGTCGGCGGTTAGCTCCTCTCCAGTATGAAATTCAGAGGGTTGGTCGGCGGCTGGCGTAAGTTCAATAACGTAGAATTCAGCTTTACGTCCCTTGCTGCGGCGCGTCTTGCGCATGAGTTTCTGAACCTTGGTAGACGACATAAGGAGACACTCAGGACGTCGTTCTTCCAACTGGGTCTCCATTGTTGTGCCGTCCATAAGAGTAAAAACCCTGGTAGTACCAAATTGTTAAGAGGCATGTTTGTCATCAAGCCATGGTAAACCCATGATCAAATGAGCAGCATCACGTAAATCACGTAAGACGTAAAAAGTCCGGTGAAACTCGTGGCGAGCTAGCTCAAAAGTAACATCACATACCGTCGAAGAAGTCACACGCTGTCCGTTGGCATGTCGAACAGGGGTCTTAGCCAAAGACTTCCGAGTCTGTAAAGCGAAGCGTCGTACGAAGTCCTCAAAAACGAAGTCAAGAGTCGCTACGCAATCCACCAAGCCAGAAATTTGGTGTCCACCATCACTAGTTTTTACAGTAAGCTCCGTTCGAATTAACGGTCGAGCTTCTGTGAGGTCAGCCAGTAGGGCTGTAGCTGGCGGAGAAAATTGTTGTAGCGTAGCGATGGACGCTTCCGTGTCGACAAGAGGTACATGTACCGAGGTGGTTCAGTTAGGTTATGTAGGCGAAGCCGGATCGTAAAAAGCACAATCAGCGTCGACTAACCACAGTTGTACGGGCCAAGGAGCTGGAGCAACCACCTCATGTTGTACCAGAATTAGGCTCACGTTGTAACACAAGCTCAATGTCGGAAAGCTTAGTCCCTCCAACATGAAGTACGACTACCACGTAACGTCCATGTCCAACAAAAGCCATTCCGAGACAATCAAGCAATGTCGAACGAACCAAACGATAGCGAACGTGTGCCGACCACAGAGCTCCGAAACCAGTGTGGCGGTTAGCCTTCTAAAGCTAATTGCTAGCACAATTCAGTTTTGTTTTGTTCAATTCTGTCGCTACTTGATGTCGGAGTGACAATGCAAATAAGAAATGATGAGAGGACGTCCCAAGCTTGTACTTAAGCAATATATATATATTGTAATTCAACAACGGAATTGTGAAATGATTATGTCACCTCCCTCTACTGCACTGGGCTTAAATAGCTTTCCGCTCATATAGTTTGCGCTTGCTCACACTCGCTTACGTGTCAGGCGTTAGTGCTTTTCAACCGTCGTCAATAGTCTACCGACGCGGCTCGACTAGCATGGAGAATCACGACGCGGCTCATTGTGCATCGGAAACCTCGTTTAGACGCGTAATCCGGGCTAGATAGATTAATTGGGCGTATCTGTACGTATTGGGAGGTACTGGTTGTGCAATACGTATAAGAACCCTTGCTAATATTGCACTAGCGACGTACCCGATGGAAAAAGCACGAATTGGAATTAGTAACGAGTACCTGTACAATGTCATGCAATGTATTGTTGCAAGACTGTACTCGTCACATAATGCGTATCCGGACTTTTGTGGAGACGTGTATTTGTGTTGTGTGAAAGGATCAAGAACGATGTGCATCAGCACATACATGTAGCGGAAACACATTTATGTAACGAAACACCGCCGACTTTATCAGATATAAAAATTATTACAAGAAGAACAACATTAGCACGGAAAGGGAGGAAGGGAGGGGAAACAAAAGGGCAAGAGTGACAAGAGGATAACGAAATCCAAAGCACGGCAAAAGGAAGCGCTAAATTGTGCACAAACCTAGCACATTAAACTAAGAAAAATCCTGGGCAACGCCGAGAATGCAACACGTGGAGGCGACAAGCGGCGCCTCACGCGCCGCTCGAGGAAGCACGGAAACGCCTGCGGTCCATGGCGCGGGTAAAGAGCGCCGTGGAAGTAGAAGGCATCCTAGCCGAGGAAGAAGCGGCCTTCACACCGTCTGCGGCGGCGGAGTGGCGGACAAACCGCGCAAGACGGCATCCGTGTGAGTAGCATGGACGGCGAGAGAGACCTTTCGGCGCAAGAAGGCCAACAAATTTCCCACATGCATCCCTTCAGATGCGGCTCCTTGCTTGGCATGCTCCGTCAAGAAAACCGTGGCGTCGCCGCCGAGAGTACCAAATTCCGTGACTTCCAAGGGAATGAAGCGGATGTCGGGGCGACTCCTCACCCCCTCCGAGTACTCCTCGAGCTTGGTCTTCTCAGATATAACCGCCGACAACTCCATTTTCCAGTTAATTCTCCCCTTTAAATCGTCTGTCCATGTCTAGACATTTAATAAATTCTTTGTCCGCACATATCGTACTTGCTCGTAAATATTTCTTAATTACTCTTTATTTATTCATTTTTTGGTAGGAACTCATTGCTTTAGGCTTTAGGCTTTAGGGTTTGTGCCCTTGTAATCGATCCCATGCAATCAGTTTCTTATTCCCGCTGCTCGTCCCGCACCCTCAAACGACGTCCAGCAGTGATGCACGAAAGCAGAACGAGAGAGAGCTCACGCAGCCACAGGCTTGGCCGTTGTCGCTATACACCATTGCAACGACAATAAACCTGCCCCTGGCTCCTTAGTCTGAATTGAAGAGAAGGCACGCCCTGACCGTGTGGGCGGCGATGGTCCTGTAGCTGACAGTGCTTGAATAGAGGGAATCGCTCACTCACCGATCACACCTCAGGACATCCGACCTCGGCAACTCTTTCTTATTTATGGGCGACTCGGGTGCGTCCACTGCACCGATCTTGGTGGGGATTACGTGCCTTGGTAGGGACGTACTGCAGCGCTCTTACATCGGGGGTTCATACGTTGCTGAATGTGGGTAAAACTCCCTCAGAGGACGACAGCACTGTGTTAGTGCTGCTCGTGGAGACGGCGCCATCGTATTGGACGTCTGTGAGCACGACAGCGGACTCCGAGCGCGACGAAGGCGGCCTGCTTGACTTGAAGTCGTTCATAGAGCAGGTCTCCGCTGCGCATAGTATGCTGTTTTTGTGTTCGTTTCGGAATGCATTTAGCCCGTGTTATATGAATGTGCCGTGCTGATAGCTGCCGCCGGGCTTGCGCGTTCCTTGATTTGCCGCGCAGCTGTTGGTGTTTATAAATGCTTTCCTTTTACTGAACGAAGACAACGAACTCGCAATTTTCGGCGTCCACGACAATGATAGGTAATTCATTCGGTTAACCACGAAGCACAAACCTGTCGAAATTGTTGTAAGTTCAGCACTGGGACACTGCAGGCTGACCTTCGTTTGCTTCGTCCTCAAGTATGTTACTATACGAGTCGGCGGGGCTTCGCGGCGGTGGGTCATCAAGGGCGCCAGAAAGCCGCGCCTCTGTGTGCAGCAACATCGTTGGAAAGATGCAAGAACTATGCGGCTCCGCGGCAGAGGGAACCGTGCCTATGAAGCAGCAGCCGGCGCTGTCGGGCACCCTCTCCCGCGCGCTCTGTTACCTCAACAGCCTCTCTCGTCGAGGGATGATCGGCAAAGCGGGCGGCTCCACACCCATAAAGCCGCGCATCCTAATCCTTCAGGGCTCTTCTGACGTCCAGGCACAGTACATCGCCTTTATGAACAGCATTTTTTCAGCGCAGGTATGTGCCCGGCTTGCTTGGGGGATTATCAGCTGCATGAGCACAAGCACAATCACAGTGAGCGGGGTCACTCATTGGGTGTGAAGCAGTCGCCTTTTACTTTGATGCCCAGAAAGCAGAGATTGTCATCGATGCATGTATGCTGGGCCGCCTTGATTCCTCCTTTTTACAACAAGCGGTGCACTTGACAAAGGGTGTCTATCTCAAACCGCCTCGTCCTTCTGCCATGCTTCAGTATCTACTGGTAGGGAGCCCCTGTCATCACACCTTCCTCTGATGCGCACTTCACACGCTCTTTGCTCTGCATCATGGAGCACCACTTACCTCTACGGCTTCCCAGCATGTTAAAGATAGCCCCTAACTTGATGTCAACCTGCCCCCACCCCCCCAACCACCACCGATGAAAGACCGTGTTCACTGCAGACTCTCAATCACGCAGCTTCTTGCAGTTGCCCAAGCCCACGGGTGTTGACTTCCGAGCTTCATGTTTCTGTCACAAGGTCGGGAAACAGCCGGCAAACTGAAGTGAAGCTTTGCATGTTGACATTTCTTCACAATGGCCTTGTAACACTGGCTGTCATCTCAAATGTGTATTCATGCAGAGATCCATCGATTTAGGATATGTGTGCTCCGTCTGCCTGTCCATCTTCTGTCAGGTTAACCCCCTGTCGCGTTTCAATATTGTGTTATTTGTTCGATACTCGTGATTATACTGTCAAATCTTATTTGATGAAATGGCTTTTTAGGGGATGCCGGAGTGCTCCACCTGCGGTAGTGCATTCAGCAATAAGCGACCCAAAACTCAAGTGGAGGCGACACCGAATGGCGCAGGGCCTTCAACAGCACAGTAGATGATAGCCTGCAAGGGAAGAGGATTATCATCTATGCTAGTTGCACAGAAAATGTAAACCCCTCTATTCATTCCATTTGCACAAAAAAGTTTCGTGCCTGTGGCCCTGCAAGCGCTGCAGCTGTTCACCCAATGCGAGTGCTATGATCTCCGCCTCGCAACACTGCAGGATAGCACTGTTGAGCGGTGGGGACCTTTCATCGTTCGGAGAGGTCACATGCATCCCAAACTCTTATTGTGTCATGTGCGTGAATCCCGCCCCCACAGTGTGCTACTCTTTCCGCATCACAGCTCCAACAAGTTGCTGCATGCATGACAAGAAAGACGATACGCGAAGACTGCAGACACGGCAAGTGATCATCTATACGAGTTACAGCAGAATAGAATGCGGGACACTCCCCCTGAGTGAATAGATTTAAACGTACTTGTCAAGGGTTTGCGTGAGGGTGCTCTTGGGCACGGCCCCGATGACCGTGTCCATCTTCTGCCCGTCCTTGAAGATCATCACGGTTGGGATGCTGCGGATGCCGTACTCAGTGGCAACGCCAGGGCTCTCGTCAGTGTTCAGCTTAACCTGCACAGCATTCCAAAGTAATCACGACATGATAACAGTTTCGGCATTCAGCTATAGACAAAAGACGAAACGTAGGTGTGTGTCAGTATGTGAGGAAGGGATAGGAGAGGAAGGACACGCACCGCCTTGATCTTGCCAGCGTAATCGTCGGACAGCTCATCAATGAGGGGCGCAATCATGCGGCAAGGACCGCACCACGGGGCCCAGAAGTCAACCAGCACGGGCACGTCGCTCTTAAGCACAATCTCCTCGAAGGTTGCATCAGTCACGCTGATGGCTGTGGTGGAAAGAGGGGAAGCAATTCGGATGAGCAGTGAACGACTCTCCCCACGTGGCAGCATATGAACCACACGCGAGACCAAACTCTTCAGTGGACGTTTCCATCAAACATGTGATGCAAAATTTGGCTGTGGATCCGCGGCGTGGGTTTGCATGCATGAACGTGTCTGTGTGTGTTTTTGTGTGAGAGAGAGATAGAGAAAGAGAGCTTCGTTGTGACACGCGGGAATATAATACTACACTCCACTCCTTACCCGCCCCTCCTTGCCTGTACAAACCTCTCCACGAGTTAAGCATTGTGGAGATAGGAAGCTAGAGGACAGCGCCACCTAAAAGGTTTTACTATGAGACTGAAGCATAACCAGAAAAACCGCAACACTGCGTCGCTTCCTACCTATCTCTTCTCGGCAGTGAAAAATGTCGCGCTCAGCAACTGCTATGATCTACAACCCCTGCCCACTGCTGTATCTTGCAAAAGACTACATGGTGAATTAAAACCACAGTATGTCAGGGTGAAGAATGTGGAGGTGGGGACTCTGGCGGAGACGAGGGTGCGGAATTCGAGTCGGAGAAGATGGATAGATGTGACGTGGATTCCTAGCACTGAGTGAAAGATATCGCATGTTAACAATTAAGTACTGTAATGAGAGGGTGGCAGCGGGCATCAAAAGCGCCAGGTTGAGGTAATCACTCGCCTTTGCTCGCTTCTGCGCTAGCGACAACGCGAGCGGGAGCAGCGCTGCGGGAAATACGGAGCGCCCGCTTGCCCACTGGCTGCGCGACCCGCAGACGAAACGCAGCGCCGTTGGGGGCCAAAGCGGCGCTGCTGCGAAGGCTCGCAGACGGACGACCGTAGGCCAACGCCGCCGCGGGGGTGACGGCGGCTACAGATAGAGAGGCAGCCATTTTCACGATGGATTGGCAAAGATACAGCCTGCCTGAGACTTGCTTGATGCAAGGTGTGGAAAACGTGTGAGAGACGTTGGGCAGCCCGAGGGGAGGCACCAGGGGAGGGTAGGCGCTTGATGGGGTGGCCGACGTTGGTGCGAGTAGCAGGGCACGAACGGTAGAACGTGGGTGGCAGCTTCATACATCAAATACTAAGTACTGAGTTTGAAACATCGTGTTTTCCATGATACGAGCACAGTACATAAATTTTCAGTAGAATTCGCATCCTTTCGTTTATTAACTACAGATAGTGAAGCATCCTGCGTGCCAGCCTGGACAAAAGGATGCCCTGCTGGCATCACTTGTACATACCCTAATATCTATGAGATTTGACTACGGATAAGCCGATGAATAACTGTTTACAAGAAGAACAAGATGAGCACGGACAGGGAAAGTGGGAGGGGAAACAAAAGGGCAAGAGTGACAAGAGGATCACGGAATCAAAAGCACAGCAACAGGAAAGCACTAATCCTTACATTGTGCACAAACCTAGAATATTAAACAAAGGAAACTCCTAGGCCACGCCGAGAATGCCACACGTGGAGGCGACAAGCGGCGCCTCACGCGCCGCTCGAGGAAGCACGGGGACGCTTGCGGCCCACGGCGCGGGTGAAGAGCGCCGTGGCAAGAGAAGGCATCCCAGCCGAGGAAGAAGCGGCATCCACGCCGTCCGCAGCGGCGGACAAACCGCGCAAGACGTTGTCCGCGTGATAAGCCGATGAACGACGCATTCAAATAATATTGTTTTCTTTTTTATTTATATTGAGCAGATAATTTATTTTTTTAATATTCCGTGATCCTCTTGACCCCCCTTCCAAGATCGAAATTGATTTAATAAAACCCTTTTCCTCGTATTTTTCAGGTCCCGATACCTGTACTTTACTCGTATGACCGCGGTACGTGACGTCTCATACTTAATATTTAAAAACGTACAGGTACTGGTACTATAGACATGAAGACGGGGAAATAGGCTCGGGGGAAATGTGATTTTCATCCACTTCAAAGAATGAGGCTATTTATTTTGCTATTTTGGTGGCTGTTCGTCGCTTCCATGGCATGGGTTACGTCCGTATGCAACATTTCGTTCGTCGAATACTTAAGCTCCTTTTCGGCTAAAATCATGAACAACCCAGGCTATAGAGGCCACATGGCCCGCGCACACATCCGCACCTTATCCACCACATACTTCCACTAGCCCTCGGAATCCATCATGTCAACCTGTTACACCCCACCCACACTCAAGTGCTTAGTAAGGGCTCAACGTGATGCGGGCACCCTATTCCACAACATCCCTCCACTCTCCCTCGCCAACCCTATCGCCTCCACAATCCGCGCCCACTTCACCACTCAAGACAACACCCTCCTCGCCTCACTCCGGGACAAAGCCACACACATCACCGACCCTCACACATATAAGCAAGCCTACTGCGATTTCTCTCCCCGCAAAACACACGCCTCCCTCCTCCCCCGCCTCACCCCCCTATGGAAGAATCATATCACCGCGTGGCCATAAATCCTCCTCAGAGCCACCTCATCCTCCCTCATCCTCAAATCATGCAAATCCATCACCACACTCACGGGGTCCACCACCTCACTCTCGGTCCCCATCCGCCTCCTCGCCGCAATCCTCACCGAACCCCTCGATACTATCCACAACCACCTCCCCATCACAAGCCTCACTACCAAACAAGCATCCCCCCCACCACTATACACCCCTCATGGATTCCCCTCCTCTCCCCACACCTCCCTCGCTCACCCCCCACCCTCTCATCCGGCATCCACACCTCCCACAACACTCGCCCCACCCCCACCGCACCCACCACACACTTACACACCGAATACCTCACCCCCTCATACCACCACTACCCCCCTTGCGACGTTACACGCATCATTTCCAAACACAAGGACACAGAATACGGCCAAACGCAGTACATGGTTGAATGGGCCCCGGAACACCTCACGGAATGGGACATTCAGCTACAACTCGACGACGGCTTCCGCCTCATCTCCTCCACCCCCACATCGGTATACCTCCCCACCCCCTCCCCCGCCGACTGCTCCATCTGTCATGACCCCCTGCACACATAACCCACCTCCACATGCTGCACATTGTTAATCCATGTACACACGGAATGGCATGAAGGGGGATAGAACCGCCGCTTCCCGGAACGGAGGTGTACGCCTTATCCAAGTACCGCCAAAAGTCGGTACCCGATAGGAACATATTTTGTATATGAACCCATCGCATCGCATCGCGACTGAGCGGCGAACACCTATAGCGAACACCTATAGGTGGAGGGCCAAGACTCCCCCGGAGTCTAGCGTACACATGTGTCCATTAGAAGTCCTACGGAGGGATATGTAAACACTCCCCCTTAATGGACAAACTCCGGCCGGTGCCCTAGTAAACCCCACGTAAACGCGGAGGGCCCATAACATGTTAATCCATGTACACACGGAATGGCATGAAGGGGGTTAGAACCGCCGCTTCCCGGAACGGAGGTGTACGCCTTATCCAAGTACCGCCAAAAGTCGGTACCCGATAGGAACATATTGTGTATATGAACCCATCGCATCGCATCGCGACTGAGCGGCGAACACCTATAGCGAACACCTATAGGTGGAGGGCCAAGACTCCCCCGGAGTCTAGCGTACACATGTGTCCATTAGAAGTCCTACGGAGGGATATGTAAACACACATGCCTGCACTTTGCCATACATTCCCAATGCCGCCCAGCTCAGGGACCCGCCTCATGACTGTGCGAGTGGTGCGTTCGCGGCCAACAACACGACCTCACCCGCCTCCACGAAGTCCAGTGGGCGCCATACCTACAACTACACGACACCATCAGTGAGACCCCCTCCGGCCCCACCGCCCTCACCGCATTTAACTCCGGCTTTGTCCCCTCCTCCACGCCCATTCTGCCAGAACCCGGACCCCCTCCGTGGTCACACCCCCTAATCACATTTAACCATGACCCCATTAATCCCGACCTCGACATGCTCCCTACCGGCAAATTCGCCATCCACGCACACCCGACACTCCACGACACCGCCGTACTATGCACTCCCGACGGCCGCGCGGTCACCACCCTTAACGGCCCCCGCGTCCGACACCTCTACCAACTCTTCCGCCCCGACCTCTCACAACATACGTTCGAAAAGGAGGTCTACCACCTCCTCACTCGCCTAGGTTCCCGCTCAGAAATCCACTCACCCACACCTGCCACCACCACCCGCAATATATGGGCCACTAGAGAAGACCTACTCACAGCTCTCCGCCACACATTCCACATACAGACAGAACTCTACTCCGACCCCCTCAATAAATCCCTCCACTCCCACACATACCACTCCCTCTACCCTGAAGACATAGTCTTCTCATCTAGTGGCAGCAACGCCCCACACACATGGCGCAGGCATACGCACACACCTTGGCAAAATCAAAGCACATAACCACTCCCTAGGCAACGACCTCGCAGACACCCTTGCCAACCAAGTCGCGGATGGTCACCCACCCGACACTACATACACCATAGGCTCAGAGGTCACGATAGGCCACTGGACCTGGCCTTACACCCTCATTCCACAAACCCTAGGGGACCAATTACCCTACAGATACACCAACCTCAAAGCCGACGCACACACCTACAACACCAAACACACCCACACACCCCTCTCGCAAACAACCAAACACGGTGCCCTCCTAGCCCGCGCCGCGGAGGACGGCGCCGATTTCTCATTCCACAAAAAACACTCAACCCTCACTAATATCCAATTCACACACAAGCAAGAATTCATGTGGGGAGTTCACAACACCCGCCTTCTTACTCATAACCCCACCTTGCGCTGCCCCCTATGTGGCCAATTCACTAGCAACGGTCACATGGCCGGTAACTGCCCCACCATGTCTGGCCTAAGGCAAAACCGACACAAAAGCGCGATGCACCTCCTACTCTCCCTACTGGAGCGCCACAACGGAGGACGCTGGGAAACCATCACTGCAGACTTCGGTAACAAACCCATCAAATCCTTTGCCTCTCCCACTCCTTCCCACACTCCACTTGACTGCCACCCACCTCACCCCACCCACATGCCCACCCGCCTGGTTGATGCTAACGAAGGTCTCTCGCCCGACTCCCTAACCTCGCGTCCCGCCGTCCTCCCACCTGAGATTCTCCCCCCCGCGCTACGACCCCCCGCACACAAACCCGACTTTATCCGCATCCTTGAACCCCGATTCGTTGGTCACTCACACGGTCGCCGCCGTTACGCATCCATCAAAAAGATTCAGATAGGGGAATGGAAGTAATGCACGGACAATAACCTCTCCCACACAGCTGACCTCATACGAGCCAAATACACACCCCTTGCAAACGCCATCCGCATCCACTGGCCAGGCACAGTGGTAGACATCCTTCCCATCGTCATGAGCCGCACAACACACCGCACTCCTCCACCATCACGAGTCTCACCTCCCTACTCACCGCCCGCACCGACCCCCCTGACAAACTCATCTCCAAAGCACGCCTCGAAACGTCTCACATCCTTGCACAACTCCACACGCATACAATCCAATGGCTACATCATCTCCTGCTCATATACCGCATCAAATCCCGCACGACCTCCCGCCGCGCCCCCGCACATTGCCCCTTCGCCCGCCCCTGACTGCATGCCGCCCTCGCCTCGTCTTTCACATCTCCCCGGGGGGGAGTAAAACCCCCGACACATCCCTGGAGAGGTTGGATTAGGTGGTTAACGGTCTGGCCCTGACTTGTAAGTTCCTTGTATGGCATAGTTGAGAGGGCCCAGAGACAGCAGCCGACGCATCCGGCTTTTGGTGAAAAACCGGCGCATACGGTACATGTTGTAATCAATTTCAATTTCAATTTTCTTTTCGGCGTTTTTGGGGGGATGTGCGACGTGAATTCATGCAACGTCTTTTTGCTGCTCTTCATGGCACTCGGTTCCTATCTCCGCGACGCTTTTCAGGAGGGCAATGCTAACGCGGTGACATGCCTTCTACTTGTTCCTCGGGCTTAGGTTTTTTCCTCTTTTCTTATTTTTGCTTGGCGGCCTCCATTGCTTCTTCGTGTAAGATTTCTTTTTGAATTTCAAACAAAGAGAAAAGCGATATTTGAAATTTTGCCAATAATTTATTTTCAACTATCTGTTTAACATGTCGGACGATGCGTGGGCCACTGCTTTTGCGGACCATTTGTCTCGATGCGGCGGAGATGCTTTGGTCCACACCGCTCACTCTTGGTTAGTGACGACCCTTGTGGAAATCATCTCCGAGGTTCGTGGCGCACTCGGGGTTGGCGTCGAGGTTCTCACAGATCCCACGATGTTAGTTTAACTCCCCAACGGCGACGACGGCCTCCCCGCGGATGCGGGTGTCTTGTACTATCACGGCATCCGAGGCTCAAAACTTGCCCTTGATGCCGTGGTTTCCGGTTTGTTCGGCGTTTCTAGCCCCCCGTCACCCGAAGTCGCTCTACGCCATGTTGAGAAGAGCAAGCTCGAGAAGTACTCGAAGGGGGTGAGGAGTCGCCCCGACATCCGTTTCATTCCCTTTGAAGTCACGGAATTTGGCACTCTCGGCGGCCACGCCACGGCTTTCTTGACGGAGCTAGCCAGGCATGCAGCCGCATCTAAAGGGATGCATGTGGGCAAGTTGTTGGCCTCTTGGCGCCGAAAGGTCTCTCTCGCCTGCCATGTTGCTAAGCGAAAAACGTCTCGCGCGGTTTGTCCGCCGCCGCAGACGGTGTGGAGGCCGCTTCTTCCTCGGCTGGGATGGCTGGGGACGCTTGCGGCTCATGGCGCGGGTGAAAAGCGCCGTGGCATGAGAAGGCATCCCGGCCGAGGAAGAAGCGGCATGCAAGCCGTCTGGGCGGCGGACAAACCGCCCAATACGTTGTCTGCGCGAGTAGCATGGACGGCAAGAGAGACCTTTCGGCGCCAAGAGGCCAACAACTTGCCCACATGCATCCCTTTAGATGCGGCTGCATGCCTGGCTAGCTCCGTCAAGAAAGCCGTGGCGTGGCCGCCGAGAGTGCCAAATTCCGTGACTTCAAAGGGAATGAATGATATACAAAGACATCAGTGTAATCCGCAAGTACAAATGTGACAATAAATAAGTGAAAATAAATGAATAGCTTGCGGTTTAAGGTCCACCGTATTCGGTCGGGAGCTTCTCGAGATCAATATGGGGATGTGTTTTGGTTAGACATCAGGGCTGCACACCGTCATCTTGTTGCTGATGTGACGGTCAAAAGTGCTCGCACGATTGCAAGAACACCAATGTTCCTTACTTCTTCATATATGCGATCGTCTCTCACTCCCGGGCAGTCTTGCATTGGGAGCATAACAAACTCGATGCGGACCTCCGCACTTCAGCTTTGCTTGGCTCGACTTCGGTTCAGTCGGTCCATGACTACTACCCCTTCACTGTGGAGGATGGGGGCCGGTTGGCGTGTATGGCGGGTGGGGTGGTTGATCGCGTGGCTATTCTGGTAGCAAGTCGTCGCTTCCGTGGCATGGGTGTTGCAGACTCTCGTTCATTATGTCCGCATGCATCATTTCGTTTGTCGATCTACTTGTGTTCCCTTTCGACGTTTTGGGGGGGATGTGCGGCGAAAATTCATGCAAAGTCTTTCTGATGCTCTTCATGGTACTTTGGATTCCTATCTCCGCGACGCTTTGCATGAGGGTTGTGGCATGCCTTCTTGTTCCTCAGGCTTTGGCCTGTGGGGTTCTTTCCTCCTTGCTCCTTTTTGCTTGGTAGTTCACTACCCTTTGTTGTAAAAATAAATAGTATCTAGTATTAACTCAAGATATGAAAACAAGCACAACGATTGTGATATGACAAGTAATGGTGATAAAAGTTAGAAAATCGATTACAAGAAGCACTACATGAACGTGGACACGGAAAAAGGACATTCGATGTATAAATAGCAAGTGGCATGCCTTCCTGTTCTTCGGGCTTAGATTTTTCCCTCTTTTTGCTTGGTGGCTTCCACTGCTTCTTCTTATAAGAAAATTTCAAATACATAAATAGCAAGCAAACAATACTAAGTTATTCTTTCATAACAAATCGTTGTTGAATTTGTATTTTCATATATACTACAATGACAATATGACATAGCAATACTTCTTAGTTGAAAATAAAAAGTGGTTACAAGAAGAACAACATGAGCACGGACAAGGGAAATGGGAGGGGAAACAAAAGGGCAAGAGTGACAAGAAGATCACGGAGTCCAAAGCACGGCAAAACTGCCACTCTTGCCCTTTTATTTCCCCTCCTTGTTCGTGCTCATGTTGTTCTTATTGTAATCCATTTTCTCATAATCATGGTAAAAATATTCTTGCTTCACAATTGCTCCTGATGATTTCAAGATTGTGTTTCTTGATACTCATCAATTTCATTTCAAGACTTCAAGTAAAGTAGGAAAACAACGGATGAAATGAACTTTTACATATTCATTGTAGCAGCGCGTAGCTGTGGTAACTCCGAAAGTGCTTATACAGGTAGTAGCATTCGCTAGTCAAGTAAAGTAGAAATAAAATTAGCAGATAATATGAACTTATCTGCGAGTCTCACATCCCGGGGTCGGAAAAATGAACTTGTCTCTTACATGTTGAAAGCTAAACGCCGGCTCTTTCATGAACTCTGCCACCATCCGCGAGAGATATGAGATGATATGAACTTTTGCTATACCCCTCTGTTAGCATTACCATCCCATTGCCTAGTACTTATGTACAAGGTAGCTATTTGCCATCCTAGTACTTAGTGCTATGCTATTAGCGGTACTCTATTCCCTATTAGTGGCCCTGCCGGTGCCTTCGCCGGCCGCCATCTCACTCCTCTCACTTCTCTAGTCACCACACCCGGCCCCCTTGTGGGGCCGGTACAACCTACGTGTAACTATCCGTTCCCGATTCCGACAGGTTATGGGCGCCCTCCACCAAGTTCCACTAGAGAAGAGCGTGTGTAAAGCGCTCGGCGCCATACTAGTCCTACCTACTCCCACGTAAAAAAGAGTAGAGCGTGTGTAAAGCGCTCGGCGCCACGCTAGTAATTCATCGTCCAACCGACACCACGCTTCGCCTTCGAGCTGGTTGTCCGCGACCGTCCTACCATCTCCCACGTAAAAAGGAGAATAGCGTGTGTAAAGCGCCCGGCGCCACGCTCGCCACACCCAACTTTCAGTCTCAGCTTGCCTTCAGCCTACCGATGCTCTCGACCGAATCTGCCTTTTTAAGACCGACCCGAGAAAATTCGGCCCGTTCGTACTTTAATTAGTACCGTTATTACTTTTCCCGAGGCAACGCCGCAACGCTCACCTAACTTAGCGAGGAGCTTAACTTTCCCACGGCGAAAGGGGGGAGTCAACACGAGCGCCCGTCTGTGTTTTTGCGTGCCTACACGCTCATAACGGCCTTGTTGGCTGTGCTTCTTCCTCGCCGGTCGCTCTCATGCGTCGGCTAATTCGCCCGGGGACAGTTTTTCCCGCTACATGTTAGAATAGTATATTACGCAGTACATTTGGAACCCCTTCTTATCGGTAACTCGCCGGTAGCGGCACGTTCTTGTGCCCAGCATGAGACACACGCTACAAGCACTACACCTTCGATCAAGATGGCACCTTCCTCGACGCAAGCTAGGACGACGTCAAGACCTCGGCTACCTTGAGGGGGGGTGTTAGCACTAGCATCCCGTTGCCTAGTACTTATGTACAAGGTAGCTATTTGTCATTCTAGTACTTAGTGTTGTGCTATTAGCGGTACTCTATTCCCTATTAGTGGCGGTCGGCCGGCCCTGCCGGTGCCTTCGCCGGCCGCCATCTCACTCCTCTCACTTCTCTAGTCACCACACCCGGCCCCCTTGTGGGGCCGGTACTGTTAATCCATGTACACACGGAATGGCATGAAGGGGGTTAGAACCGCCGCTTCCCGGAACGGAGTTATACGCCTTATCCAAGTACCGCCAAAAGTCGGTACCCGATAGGAACATATTGTGTATATGAACCCATCGCATCGCATCATGACTGAGCGGCGAACACCTATAGCGAACACCTATAGGTGGAGGGCCAAGACTCCCCCGGAGTCTAGCGTACATATGTGTCCATTAGTAGTCCTACGGAGGGATATGTAAACACTCCCCCTTAATGGACAAACTCCGGCCGGTGCCCTAGTTAACCCCGCGTAAACGCGGAGGGCCCATAACTTGTTAATCCATGTACACACTGTTGTAAGTAATACCGCATACGTATTAGTTGCAGATAGCTACTGTAAGCTATTCTAGATATGATTAGTACATGTCTAGATCGGACATACCGATAAACTGTTTGACTCGGTACAGAGCTGTCGCTAGGCTACAGCTCTCATCACTTCTGTTGTCCCGACACCACGCATGTAGGCTGGTTGTCGCCTTAACTGTTCCGTTTGCGGGACTGTGACTGTAACTACGTTTGCGTACGTTATCTTCCACACTAACTGTGTTTGCATGGTTCAATAGGTTATGGGCCCCCGCCTCACGTCACTCACGCGCGACAACTTGGTTCGGCGAGCTGCGATCGACAGCTCTCCCGCAGAAGGCAAGTTTCCTTAGACTCCTAGTACTTTCAACCTGTAGTCGGCGGTATCGCTAGTATAAACTGCGATTTTAAAACCCGCCACCACCCCTCTTAAGTCAGCCACCCGACGGAGATAGCCAGCCACCCACACCGACGCACTCGTCGTGTGTGGACAGGGTGCACACATGTCCAAGCTGGAGACCGGGAGGGTGCACTGTCGGGTGAATACGCATCCACATGTCGCACGCCAGCCGTAGCTTACCTTTTATTTTTATTTTTTATCCTCGCCTAGCGAATCAGCCACCAGCGCAGCGCTCCACCTGTCATGGCTTTGGCCTCGACTTGTGCCCCACACTGGGTGGAGGATACATAAAAGGTGCTCTGAGACACCCCGGGGCTACAGGCCGAGGGGTCGGCGGGCATCAGGCCGTCTCTTTGCATACCGCTGTTAGGCACGAGTCCGGCTAGCGGTTTTTACCGCTGCCTGTTTTCTATCCAGCTCTTTCTTTTTCGCCCTCTGTCGAAATGGCGCAGAAAAACCCGCCTGTTTCACCTGTTGGTTCCCCTGACCCAGGCTCTTAGCAGAGCACTGTCGATCACCCCCCGGACACTCTCACACTGCTCGTTGCGCAAGTGGCGCACTTAAAAGCTCGTCTCGACTCGCAGTCGGCCGAGGGTGCTGTTGCTGCTGCGGGTGCTAATCCGCACCCCCCTGTAGCTCAGCGCCGCCACGCTGCTCACATCGAACCCGTCCGGGACAGCCACGACGGCCACACCCTCCGCATGCAAAGCACTGTCGATACTACCCAGGGTGTCCTCGAGCTCCTCCGTGTGCAACTGACGCGCCTTGACGCGTATCTCGACTCGCGGTCGGCCGCCATTGCTGCTCTTCCTGCTGCGGCTGCTATATCGCACCCCCCTGTCGCTCAGCGCCGCGACGATGCTCACCTCGCACACTTTCCGGACGGCCACCACGTGCACACCATCCCACTCGAACACCCCCCGGATACTCTCGCGCTGCTCGTTGCGCAAGTGGCGCGCTTGATAGCTCGTTTCGACTCGCAGTCGGCCGAGGGTGCTGTTGCTGCTGCGGGTGCTAATCCGCACCCCCCTGTAGCTCAGCGCCGCCACGATGCTCACCACAAACCCGTCCGGAACAGCCACGACGGCCACACCCTGCCCCTGCTCGTGCATCCCCAACTTGGCTCCGCCCCACAGGACGCACATTCAGCCTTGTCTGCTGCTACCGCTGCAGCCCCTGTTGGCGACACCGCCGTCGCACAACGCCGTCCCGATGCGCACCGCGAGCTCTCGCGTCCCGAACTCGTAGGTGAACACTTGCAACCACCCCCCCAATACCCCCCCGCTGATTCTGCCCTACACGACATCGCAGTTGAACAACTCCCGCCACCCCCTCCCTACCCCCCCGTTGGATATGCCCCTCACCACCCCATACCTCTCATCCCGGAGACGCCCTCTCACGGCGTCCCCCCCTCCCGTGAGCACCCGCATTCGTACGCCCCGCCGCCTCCCATGGCCGGCCGCTCTCCCTTTCCCGGTGTCCCACCTCTTCTTCCCTTCCATGGACATCATTCTTCCCCAGCCCAGCGTGGCGACCACACCCCCGGTGGCCGTCGTCGGCCAACCGTTGACCCCATAGTCATCGGGCGACCGACACACGCAACCCCCGACTTTGACCCAGACGTCCACCCCAGTCTCTTGGGCAGCCCCCACTATGCCCCCGTCTGCACGCGCCCCGCTGTCTCCACGGTCTTGCGCATCCTTGGCTCCACCCATGCCTCACCCACGGAGGCACATTGGCGCGCTCTGCAAAAGGCCCTCCGCTCCCTTCATGGCACCATCCACATGCGCCTAACGTTGGGGGGGGGGCCTGGACCACAGCCTCCAACTCACAGGCTTTGCCGACGGTGACATGCTCACCATACTCCTCCCAGGTCCTGCACTGGCAAGACGCCGAAGTGCGATCCTTGGAGGACAAGACCCAACGCAACGCTTCATCCCATAGCTACCTGCAGGGGGAGTGTTGTAAGTAATACCGCATACGTATTAGTTGCAGATAGCTACTGTAAGCTATTCTAGATATGATTAGTACATGTCTAGATCGGACATACCGATAAACTGTTTGACTCGGTACAAAGTTGTCGCTAGGCTACAGCTCTCATCACTTCTGTTGTCCCGACACCACGCCTGTAGGCTGGTTGTCGCCTTAACTGTTCCGTTTGCGGGACTGTGACTGTAACTACGTTTGCGTATGTTATCTTCCACACTAACTGTGTTTGCATGGTTCAATACACACGGAATGGCATGAAGGGGGTTAGAACCGCCGCTTCCCGGAACGGAGTTGTACGCCTTATCCAAGTACCGCCAAAAGTCGGTACCCGATAGGAACATATTGTGTATATGAACCCATCGCATCGCATCGCGACAGAGCGGCGAACACCTATAGCAAACACCTATAGGTGGAGGGCCAAGACTCCCCCGGAGTCTAGCGTACAGATGTGTCAATTAGCAATCCTACAGAGGGATATGTAAACACGTACGACCTACGTGTAACTATCCGTTCCCGATTCCGACACCCTCCCTTTTTCCCTATCCGTGCTCATGTTGTTCTTCTTGTAATCCATTTTCCATGTTCTTGCTCATGTTGCTCTTCTTCTAATCCATTTAAGCTATGTTGGGGCTCACTTATGCCAAAGATGTGGATCACTTACAGAATTTGGTATTGGTGGCCCGTGGGCCACCCTACACGCAATGTGAGAGGGAATCGGGTGGGTGGGTTTGCGTGAGCGATAGCTCTCTCAAAAGGCAGAAGGTGGACACACAATCGCCGTTGGTGCGTCATATAGTTTGCGGACAGTTTATTGTCCGTGCCCGCGTGGGCGCTTGAACCGTTAAGGGAGGTGTAACGTCGGAGGTAACGCATGTTACTACGTAATTCTAGCCATGTAATTCAAGCCTCTATACTTCCCATATGACCATTCAAGCTGTGTTGGGGCTCACTTATGCCATCTGGCGTGTGACGTTGGGTGGGGCGCCGCCAGTGTCATCCAACCAAATAGCGGCCAAGCTCCCGGGCACGGGAGTACCGTTGGGTCGATGTAGTCGAGGACTACGTCCAACTCTCGCGCCCAACCGCCGAGAACTTGATCTTCTACATCGGGGTACCGATATTGTACGCCGCAGTAGCTGCACCCTTTCGCAAGGAATGCGAAGTCCACGGGAAACCGTCCGGAGGTTGTTCGTGTACTGCACGAAGTACTCGTTGTAGCCATGTTGTCAGGGTGTCCGCCGTCCAATTTGTCGTAGGTTCATGTAGACTAATGGCCCACCGTATGTCCGGAATCTTCCCGGCGGAGAATTTTGTACTGGCAGCGTCGAAGCACCTGAGTAGTTCCGCTATGTCAGGGTGGGCCGAGTCTTGTAGTTCACATAGGAGATTTCACTCCGTAGAAGTACCACGTTGACCTTTTTCTCGTTCCGTGGTAGAGGAGGATTCCACCGGTTGGAGTACACAACATATCTCTAGACCGGCACTCAACTCCCACTCCCCCGCGACAAAAAAATGTGGACATGAGCACTGTCGCCATACACGCTCTCAATAGTAGAATGAGGTCCGATTGGGCTTGAGTCCAAGTGTTTGTCAGCTTCATGCGGAGGTCCTTGGCGAGGCGTAGCGATGAGACAAGAATCCGGGCTGGCAGGTACAAGCGAGTGCGGCTGAGATGGAGGGAAACTTGGGACGCTGCGAGACCCCGCCGGACTTTTGCTATAAAGTCGCCTTGAGCGACTAGTACGGCGCCGTGGTCCTTGAAGAAACCGTTCATTGTCGAGAGGTAAGGCTGCAGACTAGTTGCCTTGATGGTGCCACGTTCCCCGATCCATGCGATGTAGCGGGCCATGGTAGCGGCTGTCGTGGCTAGCGGTGGTAGGCCTTGTTCCTCGCAGAACTGGAAGTATAGTTTGATCGCGCTGTTGTACGTGTCGGATGTGCTTTTCTCCCAAGCGGCGGTCTGTAACTCGAGCGTTTTTGCTCCAAGGCTGCGTGTGCCCATTAGGTGTTGCATGCAGAGGCGCTTCGAGGCGGCCCAGGGGTTGCTGAAGCCCGCCACCTCGATTTGTTGTTGAAGCCCGCCACAACAGTATATCTTCTACTCGGGTGGGGTAAGTCTGGACTGCTCGCCTAATTTGTCTTGTGTTGAACATGGTCAAGGTAGCACTCATTGCGCCCCGGCGGAGGTACCTTATCGCACAAGCTCTTATAACTATCTAGAAACGAACTATCCAGAAGAGATACTGCTAGTAACTTTGTACTGTCGAGGGAAAATACGGCGATACAATGGTACCGCCGTGATGACAATAAAAGAGTCACTGAATATCGCTAAGATACAGGCACAATTTAGAGGAAATAATTAGTGTGAGATACTAGCACTTAGCTAAATGGGCTAGGATATGACACTTTCCCCTCCTTAAGCACCAGCGTCCTCGCTGTGCTGTACTCATGGTCTTGGTTTCTTGGGGATTCTTGCAAGCCAGCGGTTGCAAAATCTGATAAAGTCAGGGGTCCCAGAAAATTCTCGATAAACATCCGTTCGAAGAAATTCGGAAAAGATGCTTAAGTGGTTGACTCCTCGCATGGGCTCCCATGTGTCCTCGCTAGGTACGTTGAACGGTGTTGCCCAACGAACTTTGAACAAAAATCCCGTGCCGTTGGAGTTAAAAAAAGCCAAGTCGAGTATTTGGTCGACTTTAAATCGCTTCGCATCGTGCACAATTGGAATTGGCTGCGCACTGTCGGCATGTTTTGTGTATGAATTCCATTTTTCCATTAGATTGGCGTGTACAATATCGTGAATCCGTACTCCAGAGGGTAGCTTAAGCCGAAATGCAACCGGGGAAACTTCCTCCGTAATGAGAAACGGTCCAATGTAGCGGTCGCGTAGTTTAGAACATGGATGTTGTACTAATCGTAGATTTGTCGCCTTGAGCTTAACTTTGTCGCCAATTGTAAAAGGTACTTGTAACCAGTGCCGATTTGCAGCATCTTGCATATGTGCTTGGGCTGCTTTGACGCAGTCGTGGGCAAATCTGTGCATCTCGACAAGAATCTTTACTTGCTCCGGTAAAGTACGGCTAGGCTCGTTATCTTCAAATGTAGCCGTCGTTGGAGATGTCGGCTCGAATCCCAGCGTCGCCTGAAATGGAGACATAGTCATCGACGTAGACCGTTGCGTGGATCGCAAACTCCACGTTGGTAAGGTGTTGAACCCAGTCGTCGTGCAAGGGGTGCACGTAGCATCGTATGACTTGCTCCCATGTCTGGTTTACTCGTTCAGTTTGGCCATTTGTATGGGGATGATAGTTCGTAGAAATATTCAGCTTGGTGCCAACAGCCCTAAGTAGGGTTTGCCAAAAGTCGCTCATAAACATGGGGTCTCGATCGGATATTAATTTCCGTGGTAAGCCAAAATGCCGGAAAACAGCGCGGTGCATAACTTTCGCTAATTGCTCCGCTGTAATCGTTTTCGTAATTGGCTCGACAATCGTCCGTTTCGTAAGCATACAGACGAATACCACCACAGCATCATACCCATCGCACTCAAGAAGGTCCGTAATCAGGTCAAGTGATACGTGCTCAAAGGGCATGGTCGGTATCTCGTGCGATTGAAGGAGTCCATAAGGCTTGTGTCGCGCTGCCTTGTTACGTTGGCATGTAACACAACTGCGTACACAGTGTTCTACTGTTCGCTTCATGTTAGGCCACCAACACGTCCGGGTCACTGCTGTCAATAGTCGAATAATACCAGGATGTCCCGCGGTCGGTGCGTCGTGTAGTTCGTACAGTACTCTCGATCGCAATGTAGAGACGTTCGGCACATACAATCTTGTCCCGTAGGCGTACAAGAGTCCATTTGATTGACGTACCAGTCAGGTAGGCAGAGATTTCCGGGTAAGCATGTATTTATCCGAGTCATAAGCGTTTTTGATTTCCACCTGAAGTCCAGAGTCTAGATGTAACCGGGATTCAAGGGAAAAAATATGCGCGAGAAACTCGCATTCAGCTTCGTCGTTGGTCCAATCGCGTAACAGTTGCAGCTTGTAGTGAGTCCTTCATTTTAGGTCGGCGAGACATAGCGTCTGCATGATTGAATGCTCCCTTCTTGTACACGATGTCCATCTGTCGATGATAAGGCGCTAAAACTTGAAGCCATCGCACATGTCGAGTAGACAAATCGCGCTGCCGAAAGAAGTGTCGCAACGCGTCGTGGTCCGTAATTACCGTAAATCCCGCCGCGCCATCTAAGTAGCAACGGAATTTCAGTAGGGCGTCGCGAACTGCCAGTAGCTCTTGTTCGTGGACATGGTAGTGTACCTCATGCTTGTTCATCTTTCGAGCATGGTACGCAACACGTTGTAATCCAATACCTTGGTCTTGTAACAACACAGCTCCTATTGCAAATCCAAAAGCATCCGTGTAGAGAGTGTACCTTGCATTAGGAGAAGTGTCAGGAATTAGCACGACTGGTGCACGTACCATCGCGCCTTTAATTTGCTCGAATGTTGACTGAGCTTAAAGGGTCCAGCGAAATTCCGGTGTCTTCTTGGTCAGATCCGTTAATGGGGTTGCTAGGGTTGCGAATTGGTTGATAAACCTCCGGTAATATCTAGCAAGTCCCAGAAATCGACGTACTTTTGTCACAGATTTCGGCCGGGGCCAATTCTGTACTGCCTCCACCTTGTCGGGGTCCATTCGGATCTGTCCAGCTTCCACCACATGTCCCAGGAAGTTGACGATCGATCGTCCGAAGTAACACTTGGAGAGTTTGATATGCAACTGGTGTCGCTGCAACTCTCGTAACACGATTCGAATATGCTTGAGGTGTTCGTCGGCCGTCTTACTGTAGATCAGCACGTCGTCCAGATATGCCACGCAAAACTTGCAAAGATGCGGGGCCAAAACTCGATTCATCATCGCTTGGAATCTAGCTGGGGCGTTACGGAGTCCAAAGGGTAGAACGCAGTACTCGAAAAATCCGTAATGAGTTCGGAATGTTGTCTTATGTATGTCGCGCTCCTTAACTCGAACTTGGTGATAGACTTTATACAGATCCAGCGTACTGAAATAATGAGCCCCATATAACGAGTCGAGTAATTCATCAATCCGGGGTAACGGTGTACGGTCTTTCCTCGTAAGGTCGTTGAGTTTCCGATAGTCTACGCACATACGCATGGTACCATCCTGCTTGCGAACAAATAAAATCGGGGCACCGTACGGAGATTTAGACGGACGAATCCAGCCTTTTGCGAGTAAATCTTGTAACTATACTTGAACCTCTCGGAGTTCTGCCGGTGACATACGGTGCGTTCGCTCCTTAGGTGGTTCATCGCACTCCAAGTTAATCTCGAAGTCGCACTCGCGCGTTGGTGGTAGACCGTAAGGCTCCTTGATGATGTCCGTAAACTCTTTCATGGAATCTCGTAACGAAGTCGTCCACTCGGGTTGTTGATCGGTATTGATGTCGTCGACCGCGTCTTGTACTTCTCGTAGTCCAATCACGAAGAGGTTTGCTGGTTGCTGCCTAAGCAGCTTTGCCATCGCGTCCGCCTCCAAGTGATGTACTACCACATGTACGGTGTACTCGTCGCCAGACACCATAGCTTCGCCAGTTTTACGGTCGCGAATCGTTTTAGTACACCAATATATATCTGGATTGACGGCTTGCAACCAAGGTTGACCGAGGATGATGTCGACTTTATCCAGTTCTGTCATAATTGCGTACAAACGTATCTCAAGGGTCCCTAGTGTAAGCACTTCATTCTGTAGTCGCTAGCGAGTCGTAGTTGTACTACCATATGCCAATTTTATCCGGTATTTCTATCCAGAGACCGTCGGAATGTGATGCTCCCGTACCCACTCACCCTTGCAAAAAATTTCCGAAGCGCCCGAGTCAACCAAAATACGGCATCGATGTCCGCGTAAGGTGCCTCCCAACACAACTAGACTTGTTCCTGACTGGGTTGTGGATACGTGTAGCGTCCCATGAACAAATTGAAATTGAAATAATTGAAATATTTTACTCCAATAGCAGTAGAACCGGCTGGAGTCTTTGGGCCCCCCCTTTTGCTATGCTCAACTTGTTGTTGGACTTCTAAGCGTGAGGTAGACCGTGAACCACTAATCCCAACCTCTCCAATGGCAGTAACGATACCGTCTAAAACATACCCGTATCCAGGTATTTATTATTTTCTGATCTATACGTTTTTTTTTTGGATACAGTATGAAATAAAAGATGTCGCTAGTCTCCACGATACGCGGCCTGCTCCAGCCGCTGCGGGGTCGCTGATCAGCAAGGCTGTCCAGCTTGAGCTGGTCGAGGCGGACCTACCTGACCTCGGCTCATGTGCGACTCCGGTCGTGCCGGAGCTTGGGGGGAAAGGCAAGTGAAAAACCCCCCTCGCATAGCTCGTCGTCGGTCCCGCCCTGATCCGTGCTCAACCCCGCCCGAGGTATTAGCCGCTCCTCTCGACGCAGCTCTCCACTACCTAGCCGAGTCTTCTCTCCTCCTTCGGGGGCTGAGAAGAAAAAAGAACTAGGCTGCAGACGGTGTCCGGCTGGCTCTCCTGCCCCCGAGCCAGATTTTCTCCTGTCCCCTGTCCTTTTCCCGTCTGTTTCCAACACCTATCTGATCGCGTTGTGGCCGTCCGTGCCCTCCCCCGGTGGTTTACGTTCTTAGGGGGCCGCCTTTACGAGTAGTGTGCCGTTACGATAACCCTAGGCACTCTGCCTGAGGCAGCCTATCGATAACCGGGTACCGACTAGGGGAGATGTTGGAAGAGCACAGGGATCGAGTCGCCGGTCCTCAAAAGATGGTGGGTACGGGAATTTTTCCCAAACCCCCCCGTACCGGGCTTTTTCGGCGGCGGGCGATCCTAGGGACCGCCGCCGCCAGACGGTGCCGCTCCTCCGGCTGCGACCAACCTCCGTCCTGCGCAGCAACAGGCCTCGCCCCCAGGGGAGACCTAAGGCTATCGCATGGCTGGCGGCTGCTAGCGAGCGCCGTCCCTAGCGTTGCTTCCCAGCTGTCCACCGCCAGCTCCAACACCCTCGTCCCTCCGCTGATCCGTCCGTACCCCTCTTCGCCAAAAAATATTTCGCAAACGCCGCACCCGCCCCATCGTCGGGAGAGTATCTGCGAGTATTTAGTCGCGGAAAAGACATATCGGACTGGCCGAGCGGTAGATCCATGTGCCGGAGTACGGATATTATGCTTTTCCAAAACCCTCCGTACATGGCTTCCCGACACTTGCTGATCCCGCGGATCGCAGCTGTCGGCACCTCGTTCAGCCCCCTACCGTGCCAGGCCTGGCACGGCTATGGGGTTACCAGCGCCCACCGCGTGGAGGTAGAGGTAGGTGCCGACGGGCCCGCGAGCGCACCCCCCTCCGGGGCCGCCGCCGCTGCGCCGCCGGCGGGCGCCTCGCATGAATACTTTCCTCTGGTCGGACGTTCTTGTTCATCCACCCGTCGATCGGTTTTCCAAAAGTCTCGTAACGAAGAGGGAGCTGCTGATCTCCACGAAGTAGATAACCCGTGCGCCGTGCCGAATTTAATTCCTTCCAAGTAGCCCATACTGCCCGCGAAGTTGACGTAGCGTTCATTATCGATCCGGGTCGAACGCGAGCGATATACACGTAGCGCTTATTCTGTCCGGAAGACTCCGTTCCTAAAAGGTGTAAATTTGTTTCGCTCACCTTAAATCCATTTGTCTCCGTAAGAGCTCGCACTGCTTTGCATTCCGGGGTCGCGTCTTCAGTATCTTGTTTGCCACCAGGAAACCAAACCATACCAGTATCCTCTTTCGCTAGTAACACTCGTCGGCCATCGGTAACAAGAGTCGTCGAGTGAGTCTAGTAGGTCTTCGGGGGTTCCGTAGGTTCTGGGGCAGAAATCGAACTCGATTGGTGTCGTCGACGTAAACTTGAGTCGTCCATCTTGTCGGTCCAACATCTTGCCTTCTTCCTTCTATTCCATCATTCGTAGGGCAGGTAAACACATGTTCTGTCGCCGCCAACTCGTCGACAAGTCGGAAACCTCGCAGCAGCTTTAACCATGGATTTGCCCTCCATTTCGTAACCACTATAACCGCTCTCAAGTGGGGATGGAGCAGTTTACTCCGCAAATAATGGCCCAAAAAAATCTTCTAATTCATTAAATGGCGCATTTAGCCAAATTCTCCGGTACTTTTGTAAATCTCTCTCCTGAAATTGGCGCGCCGGACAGCAAAATCCTCCGCCACTTGAGAATTAAGGCCGTCATTATCGCTAGCTCCATCTAAGTCGAAAGGTCCGTAGGTTTGAGAGTACTTTAGGAAATACTCCCTATTCATCATCCAGTCGCTAAAGTCCTTGCTCCCAAAGGCTGGCCTCAATGTCGTTTGAGGTAACGGGTTCGTACTTCTTCTGTTCTAGTCTCATCCTGATTCGTTGTAGGAGACGAAACCTCATCCTGCAGCTTGCCGCGAGCTGCCGACTCAGGTCTCACTTTCCCGGCCGGGGTTCCCTCGTTCTTTCGTTCTTCTTGTTCCTTATGTCTGGGCAGTCGATAGCGATGTGTCCCTTCTTGTGGCAAATGAAGCACTTGCCCTCCTTCTTAAATCTGTCGACCTCCTCTTGAATGAGGCGTCGAATCTCGTACAGCTCCCGCGGCTTCTCATCGGTCGCGCCATGCCAATCTTCCTCCGACTCATTGTCGACCTCCTCCGTTGCCTCCGAAAAGTCGTTGTCTTCTTCGATGGCGTTAAGCCGGCCTGTCGAGCGTTGGGTTGTCTCAATCTTGGTCTCCGCTGCCTCCGCTCGCAGGGCCGCTTGAATCGCCTCGAGTAGAGTCTTAGGCTTTTTCAGGGCAACCTCCTTATGAATCGAGGGTCTTAGACCGCGCTGAAATTCATGTACGTTATCTTCAACGTATCCTACCGTCACTAAAGACAGTAAAAAGATCCAAAGTACTACTAAAGTACTACTGACGTCAAAAATATAGGGGATGGGTCGGTAGCTCGGATGAGCAACGCCGACCGTCTTCGCTCCGGGCTTGGCCTCCCTATGAGCGATAGACTGGTGACCACAGGGCCCGTCGGACGACGGGCACCGATCACCTCTCCCCAACCGAGCCTAGCTCACCCAGGTCAGTGGATCCGTAGGCACATCAGACGGTACACACTCCAAGGCGCAGCTTTCACAAATTTGAATTCGGTTCACATGCCGGAACCTGCGCCGCCCACATCACAAACACTCCGAGTACTCCGTCAAATACTACGCCACACGTACATCTCAAATAGATTACAAAAACCACCCTTTCACGGAGCCGGCGCACTATCGCGCGCCCCTCCGAGCGTCCGGACGTCCACACCAGACGTCCGCGGAAAACAAACCCAGGTCTCATCAGGCATGGTCGTGTGCCGCCAACACACGCTGACCACTCCTAACCCACTCTTTTTCCACATCAAGAACACCAAAAACACTCACATGGACACCCACCTGTCGACCAACATGTCATCACCTTCTAACCTCCCGGAAAAAAAACGTATCCTACCGTCACTTAAGACAGTAAAACGATCCACAGTACTACTAAAGTACTACAAAAACCATATAACACGGGGATGGGTCGGTAGCTCGAATGAGCAACGCCGATCGTCTTCGCTCTGGGCCTGGCCTCCCATTGAGCGCAAGACTGGTGAACAGGGCCGCTGAACAGCGCGCACCATTCACCTCTCCCCACACGAGCCTAGCTCTAACTGGTCAGTGGATCCGTAGCGACACCAGACGGTACACACTCAAAGGCGCAGCTTCCAGGGATTTGAATTTCATTCCCCCGACAGCTTCCGCGCCATCCATTTCGAAAACCACATCGGTACCCGTTACAGTACTACAGAACCTCTGCGATACACATCGCTTACAAAAATCCTGCTACCCGGCGGCCGGCGCACTCCATCACGCCCCTCAGAGCGTCCGGACGTCCCCGCCCGCCGCCAACATCCACCAAACCCAGGTCCCATCACACATGGTCGCGTGCAGCCAACACGCGCACTACACCTCTCACCTACCTCGACAAGCCACACCTCCTCAAACTACCCCCATTCCTCTCTCGACACACGGCTCGACGACTATGTCCTCATCGCTTAACCCCCCCCCACCTACAAGCAGGTGCTGCTGTGGGATCCCCCGCAACATGGCCGCTTCACGGACATACACCATCCCAGAAACACACTCGCGGGTCACCCGCTGACCCCATTCCTATCCACCACCCAGCTCCCCCGCCCCCAACAGGTCCTAGGCACAGCCTCAAACCCTCTACCGCTCCATCGAGGCCTACAGACCCCCCTGGTCCTTTCCGTCCCGCAGTCAACCGCGCAACTTGGAACGGCCGACGACCTCTCCACCAGAATGATTGACACACTCCTCCTCACAGGCCAGTACTCCACCAACCCCCCCCACCTTGCCCGCTTTTGGCTTCACGGCATCTTCCTACCCGACCAGTCACACCATGACCCGATCGCGTCCGCCTGCTCATCGGCCCGCCGATGGCTCCTCGAACGCGTCAACGGCCTCACCGACCTACCCAACCGAATTAAAAATGTAATCGGACGGGAACTCGCCCACCAGACGAGCTGGTCTGCGAACCTCTCTCGCACTCCACACCCCACTGCAACAAAAAGCAATGATGCCACCCTGTTAGCACTAGCATCCCGTTGCATAGTACTTATGTACAAGGTAGCTATTTGTCATTCTAGTACTTAGTGTTATGCTATTAGCGGTACTCTATTTCCTATTTGTGGCGGTCGGCCGGCCTTGCCGGTGCCTTCGCCGGCCGCCATCTCTCTCCAAACACTTCTCTAGTCACCACAGCCGGCCCCCCTTGTGGGGCCGGCACGACCTCCGTGTAACTATCCGTTCCCAACTCTAACAGGTTATGGGCCCTCCACCAAGTTACACTAGAGAAGAGCGTGTGTAAAGCGCTCGGCGCCACGCTAGTCCTATCTACTCCCACGTAAAAAAGAGTAGAGCGTGTGTAAAGCGCTCGGCGCCACGCTAGTAATTCATCGTCCCACCGACCCCAGGCTTCGCCTTCGAGCTGGTTGTCCGCGACTGTCCTACCATCTCCCACGTAAAAAGGAGAAGAGCGTGTGTAAAGCGCCCGGCGCCACGTTCGCCCCACCCAACTTTCAGTCTCACCTAGCCTTTCAGTACTTTAATTAGTACTGTTATTGTTTTTTCCCGAGGCAATGCCGCAACGCTCACCTTACTTAGCGAGGAGCTTAACTTTCCCACGGCGAGAAAGAGGGAGTCAACACGAGCGCCCGTCTATGTTTTTTGTTATTTTTTTTTTCCCTCCCCGACGAGCTCCGATCAGGCTTTCAAGAGATCGGCCTCGCTATCCCCACCTCCTGTATAACGGTCGGTCTCCTGTACCAGCTTACTTCACACTAGCGTGAATTCAGCTCAGCCGGTCCCGTACCTCCCTCTTCGACCCTCTCCCCTTCGGTCCTGAACATTCTGCGACAGCAGAAAATTCGCTTCCTCCGAGATGCCACAGCTCCCGCAATTTCAGGTCGTCGCGTGAAAATCCGCTCCCACCTGTTCTCCGGTATCACCGGCCCAGAAATGATCGCTCTCCTCCAGGACCTCCTTACCTGTGACCTCGCCTCTGCACTCACCTCGACCGGTTCAGCCCCCTCGACTCACCCCCAATGCAGAATCGAGGACCTTCCGGAACAAGCCCATTTCGTCCTCCAGTTCGCGGACGCCATCCAACCGCTGGACACACCGACCCCGATCGAAGCCGACCCCTCCGCATTCTGGGTAAATATCCTACACCTCTCCGAGAACCCCATCCTTTCACAATCCGGACCTGTACCCATTCCAATCCTTCCATTTTCACCCCGTGAACACGTACCTCCTGATAATCACCTCAACACCATCACCATCACTCCCCCCCCCGTCTCCGGTCTTGTCCCCGGTCTATCATGGACTGACACCTGCCTCACCACAGTCCTCATACAATCCCGCCACTCCCTCTCCCTCCCCTGCATCAAACCCAACGGCACTATTCCCCCCTCCCATTGGCTACACACCCTCCTCTCCCAGACTGCCAACGAACACCTCACCCACACTAACCCCGCAAACACCCCCCCCCACCCAACACCTCCCCCACCCCTCCCAACACACATCACTGCGAAAATTCCCCGATGGCTCATACTTTCGGTCGCACCCCTCCAGCTCCTCCAACATCACCACAAGCATCCAAGTTTCCCTAAGCCCCGACATGTACTGCATCATCATCTCCACCAACGGCACTATCACCATCCCTCTGAACCACACATACACACACAGAGGAGCCCTCACCCACTCCACTTGCACCCTCAACATCACCCCCCACCACTACTCCGCCTTCGGGAAAGCCCGCCTCTCCGACCCCATCTTCACCACCCCCCCCTCCCCCCACCCCCTCACAATCACAAAAAGATACACCCTCCACCGCAACACCCCTGCCCTCCTCCTTCAATGGTTCCATCACCTCACAGATAACCACATCCCCAACCAATGGCACCTGGCACCCTCTACCTTCCTCCAGCAGGACATCGAGGACACCCCCCTCGACCTCTCCTCCCTCCCGGACATCCAACTCTCCAACACCCCGGCCATCTCATCCCCCACCACATGGCCTCCTCCCCAACCCTCAGCCTCACATCCCACCTCCAACTCTTCCTACCACGCGCATCCCCCCCCACACCCTCCGGCCCCCCCCTCGCTCCCACATCCCACCATCGCCCCTTCCCCTCTCCACACTATCACAGAAGACTCCTCCGAACCAATGGACTCCTCCACCTCACCACCCCGCCCTCCCCCCCACAACCAATCTCCCCCCCTCTTCCTCGCCCACCCAAACACCACTCATACCCTAACCCCACCTCCTACCCTTCCCCAAAATCCTACCTCCCACCCCCCAGCACCGCCCCCATCAGCAGCCTCCCCCCCCCGCACACGCCCCCCCACTGACCACTCCCTTAAACCCGCCTCCCCCGCAGGGGTCACCAAACCCTCCAGACCCTCCCAAAAACACCGCTCCCCATCCCCCTCGGCTCGCGCCCCCCCGCACCCCTCCCTCCCACCCCACCCCGCCCCACCCTCTCCTCACCCTCCTCTCGACCCCACCTTCATCCCTCCAGGAGCCACCCCCACTCCCTCTGCCGCCGCTGCCCACCCCCCCCCTCCACCCGTCTCCCCTGACTACGACGACCTCGACTTCGAAGGCTACGAAGACCTTCCTGAGGGCGACGCGGAGACCACTGACACCCCACCGGCCAACACCGCCTCCCCCAGGGCCAGCCACCCCCACAAGTCAACCCCGGCCGACCAGGCCGACTGTCATCATTAGGTCCCCTCAGGACATAACAGAGGTTAGACCCCACACCCCCCCCCCGGACTCCCCAACCGAACACCCAACCTCACACTGTAAACACCAATACTCGTTTCACACTCCCGGCCCACTTTAACCCCCACACCTGTTGCACAACTCTGCGTGACTTTCTCATCGACTTAAACCTTGGTTCCGGCCTTCCCACCCCTATCGGCTACCTGGACACCTCCGCTGCCCTTTCCTTCCAGTGGGGCCAATACCAGGACCTCTCTAACCTCTACTGCCTAGCATCCGCAATTACCAAACTCCACTCCACTTCCAACTCCTCCTACACAGTTATTACTAACCAGGAAGTAGATAATTACCACTTTAACTCCCTCTTCCCCAGCCACTGGACCAACCTCGCCAACCGTGGCTCCCCCCCACGTCCAGGAACGCCTAACCACTCCCTCCTCGTCTTGACTTGGCAAAACTCGCACTTCGGCCTTCTGCACCTAACACACTCCTCTGCTACCTGGATAGACTCCCTACATCACTCCCCCCCCCCCGACCTCCTAGCCCGCTCACTCACACTCATCTCTGCCTGGAACTCCTCCCCCCCCCCTCCCATCGCCGAACTCCACTCCCTCAACCCCCCTCGCCAAAACGACTCCGACAGGGCATGGTCGTGCGGCACCCACGTCCTCTTACACACGTACTTCATCGCCACTGCCCCCCCCGACCAACACTATACTCCCCCCTCCTTCGACCCCCGGTCCTCCGTTTATTCCCTACACACTCTGCTCTGGCTCCATACCTTTCGCGCAGCCCCCCTCCCACAGGGACGCCAGCACCTCCTAGACGCTTTACGACCCCCTGCCCCACCCTCACCCCCTCAACACCCTCCCCACACCCATCCCAGCCCCCCCCAACCCTCTCCCCCCCCCGCCTGCTTCAAAACCCTACCCAGGCCGCCACTCCTCCAGCACGACCCCCTCTCGTCGACAACCCCTCGGACGCCCCCCCTAGCGCTACCGCCCCCGTCCCCTCCCCTATCCTGCCACACCACACCTCCCAACCCCTCCACTTTATCACCCTCAACACCCGCGGCCTACACACCTCCATCATGGACGTCGAACACCTCTCCACCACCCACTACCCAGACGTCTTGGTCCTCACAGAAACCAACCACGCCACCCACAAATCCCGCTGGCGCACGGCCCTCCCCCAATACCACCTCAAAAGCTCCCGCCCTTGCTACTCAACTGTGCCCCTACCCAACGCAGGCGTTCTCTTCGCGGTCCGGCGGACCTCATTCCAATCTTCCACTGTCCTAACCCCGCCCCCCCACCTCATCCCCCATATCGCCGCACTGAAAATCGTCCCCCACTCAGGCAACCCATACCTCCTCATCGGCACGTATATGCCCCAGCTCCACGCCCCCCACCTGACTCGCCTCTACGCAGAAGTCGCGGCTTGGGGCCTCCGACTGACGGACGACCACCCCCACCACCGCACCCTCTGGGGAGGAGACTTCCAATCCACCACCCACCCAGGTACAGGACACCCTGCTCTCACCTCCCTCCTCAAATCCCACCTACACCCCCTCCACGACCCAATTCCTACCTTCCCCAGAAGCGGGGGCTGCCTCGACCACTGGCTCACCACCCCTCCTTCTCCCACTACCCTCCCACCATCCTCTTGCTCGATATACCCCTCTCCCTCCCACTTCACCGACCACTCCGCTATCCACCTGGTCATTCCAGCTCCTCTCTCACTAATAGCACACCCCCCCCCTACCCACACCCACCCCAGCACACATCACACAACGCGCAAACTCACATTCCGCCTTCCACTCACACCGGACCACATCACATCATACCAATCCAGCACACCAGCCCTCATCAACCAAACGGCATCCCTCCACGCAGAAATCCTTAACACCTCACACACCTCGGCCACCCCAGACACCCTTGACACCCTAGCCTCACAATTCACCACACTCCTCTCCCGCCACATGGACCACGCGGCCACAATCTGGCCCCTCCTCCCCGACAAACCACGACGCCCAACCCAAGGCACCTACACCCCCACCTGGCTCCCAAAAACAACACGCACTCAAATACTCACTCTCCGTAAATGCAGCAAACTCAAAGGCCCTCTTCACATCGCCCAGACCCTATTAAACACAACCGAATATCTCTCCCCTACCGCCATCAAACAACAATGCCAAGCACGCATCCGCCACCTACTTCACACCACCACCACGGATAGGATTAATAAAATAAAAACTCGAGCCAACATAGCCTATGACTCCTGCCCCAAACTATCTCACCGCCGATTAAAAATTAAGAGTGGCCTCCTACCCCCCACCGGCACCACCTCCACCCTCCACCGCGTCACCACACCCGATAACACCACCGCCTCCTCCCCCTCCGCCGTCATCGACGCAGTGCACACTCACTTCGCTAAAGAACTCGACCGCGCCACCCCCCCCGAACTCCCCACCCCCCCATGGGAACTCCCTGACAACCCCGACAACTTCACCATCGAGCCCCGCGGCGACCCCTCTCTCACCCTCGCCGACATGATTACCCGCGATACCTTCGATAAAACCATCAATTCCCTTGGCACCGGCAAAGCCCCCGGCCCCGACGGTATCCCCAATGAAATAATTAAATTCCTACCCCCGGCGACCCGCTCCGCCCTCTTCTCTCTCCTCTCCCTCCTAGCCCATAAATCATACACCCCCCCGGACTGGTGCCACAGCACAACTTGCCTCCTACATAAAAAAGGCGACCCTTCCCTCCTCGATAATTACCGCCCTATCGCCCTCATGAACAACCTCCTTAAACTGTGGACAGCACTAATCAAAGACGCAGGCTCGAAGTACGCCGAAACCCACGGCATTCTCAGCGACCAACAGGACGGATTCCGCCAACACCGCAGCATCCACGACGCCCTTTCCTCCCTCATTACGACGATGGAGGATGCGAAACTCCACAGCAAAGACATTTATGTCATGTACGCGGACTTCAAAGGTGCCTTTAACGCCGCGGACCACCGCATCATGTTCAAACACATGCGTCAACTCGGTATGCCCCCAACCTTTGTCGACACATGCGAACACCTCTACGGGGTCTCAACCACAGCATATATCACTCCCCACGGTCCCACCCCTTCCATTGACATCAATCGCGGAACCCTCCAGGGCGACACCCTCTCCCCCTTCCTATTCACCCTCTTCCTCGAACCCTTCCTTCGCTGGCTCACGGTGGGCAGCCGGGGCTACCGCCCAGGCCCCCCCGCCACTAACGCTGACCCCACAGAACCCACAGCCACCTACCCGGGACACGGCTTCGCGGACGACCTCAGCCTCGCCACGGGCTCGACCCCCAACATGACAATCCAGCTAAGAAAACTCTCCCTCTTCAGCGCCTACACCGGCATGACAGTCAACATCCGCAAGTGCTGCATCACCGGAGCCCTCTGGCGTACAGGCAACGCCCTTACCCGGGCCAACACTACCCTCCTTGCATCCCGCCTGCATTCACAGTTCATCTCCCTAAACTCCACACCGACCCCCATCCCCTCCATTGGCCCCAAAGAAACGTACCGCGTCTTAGGAGTTGAACTGAACACCTCCCTTAACTTCACCAAACATTGGCAAGAACTCAAACGTTCCACTGCATCCCTCATCACCGCACTTTCCACATCCCCACTGACTCAATCCCGCAGAATCAGGGTCATCCGTGGTCTCCTCATCGGAAAGCACTTCACTCTCCAGCTCGGCCTCTTCACCGACTCCCAACTCGACACTCTCGAGGGACAAATCTGCCGCGCACTCCGCTCCGCCGTCTCTTCGGTACGTAGTCTCCCCCGCACCGCACTCCACCGCCCTACCACAGACCTAGGATACGGCCTCCCCTCCCTCAAAGCACACGCCGCACAACTCACAGTCTGTCACTTACATAAAATCATGAACAACTCGGGATATAGAGGCCACATGGCCCGCGCACACATACGCACCATATCCACCGCGTACTCCCACTGGCCCTCTGAATCCATCATGTCAACATGTCACACTCCACCCACACTAAAGTGCTTAGTCCGCGCTCAACGGGACGCAGGCACCCTTTTCCACAACATCCCCCCACTCACCCTCACCAACCCTATCGCGTCCACAATCCGCACCCACTTCACCACTCAAGACAACGCACTCCTCGCCTCACTCCGTAACACCGCCACACACATCACCGACCCACACACATATAAACAAGCCTACTGCGATTTCTCTCCCCGCAAAACACACGCCTCCCTCCTACCCCGCCTCACCCCCCTCTGGAAAAATAACATCACCTCGTGGCCACAAGTCCTCCTCAGAGCCACCTCATCCTCCTTCATCCTCAAATCAAGTAAAACCATCTCCACACTCACGGGGTCCACCACCCCGCTCTCCGTTCCCATCCGCCTCCTCGCCGCAATCCTCACCGAACCCCTCGATACTATCCACAACCGCCTCCCCATCTCGAACCCCCATACCAAACAGGCATCCCCCCCCACCACTATACATCCCTCCTGGATTCCCCTCCTCTCCCCTCACCTCCCCCGCTCCACCCACGCCCTCCAATCCGGCATCTACACCCCCCGCACCAAACACCCCACCCCCATAGCACCCATCACACATCTAGACTCAGAATACCTCACCCCCTCCGACCACCCCTACCCCCCGTGCGACGTAACACGCATCATCTCCAAACACAAAGACACAGAATACGGCCAAACACAATACATGGTTGAATGGGCCCCGGAACACCTCACGGAATGGGACATTCAGCTACAACTCGACGACGGCTTCCGCCTCATCTCCTCCACTCCCACATCGGTATGCCTCCCCTCCCCCTTCCCCTCTACCTGCTCCATCTGCCACGAAACCCTGAACACAGAACCCTCCTCCACCTGCTGCACATGCCCGCACTTTGCCATACACTCCCAATGCCGCCCAGCTCAGGGACCCGCCACATGGCAGTGCGACTGGTGTGCTCGCGGCCAGCAACACGACCTCACCCACCTCCACGAAGTGCAGTGGGCCCCATGCCTACAACTCCACGACACCATCAGTGAGACCCCCTCCGGCCCCACCGCCCTCACCGCATTTAACTCCGGCTATGTCCCCTCCACCACACCCATTCTGCCTGACCCCGGACCCCCTCCATGGTCACACCCCCTCATCTCATTTAACCACGACCCCATCAACCCCGACCTTGACATGCTCCCTACCGGAAAATTCGCTATCCACGCACACCCCTCACTCCACGACACCACCATACTCTGCACTCCCAACGGCCGCGCGGTCACCACCCTTAACGGCCCCAGAGTCCGCCACCTATACCAACTCTTCCGTCCCGACCTCTCTCATCTTACGTTTGAAGAGGAGGTATACCACCTCCTCACCCGCCTTGGCTCCCGCTCTGAAATACACTCACCCACACCCGCCACCACCACCCGAAATAGATGGGCCACCAGAGAAGACCTCCTCACAGCCCTCCGTCACACATTCCGCATCCAGACAGAACTCTACTCCGACCCCCTCAATAAATCCCTTCACTCCCACACATACCACTCCCTTTATCCCGAAGATATAGTCTTCTCATCCAGCGGTAGCAATGCCCCACACACCTGGCAAGGCACAAACATAGCCAACCCCGAATACGACCACGAATGCATGAGACGAGCCATGGAACACGCAATCACCAGCGCACACCTCACAGCCCCTCACACACCCAGCGCAACCATCCTCATCCTCCCCAGGTGGGAACACACGCCCTACCGCCACTCCAAATACATCAACTCCCCATACACTCACCACCTCTACACCCTCCCCAACGACGCAAACACATTCCTACCCCCCGACCAACACACCGGCAACCCCACCCCAACCCCATTCGGCACACGATGGATGGTAGACATATACCTCGTCGCTAACCCCCTCGCACTCTCCGCCCTCCCATCACCCACAGCCATGACAGCACTTCACAACACTCTCGAATCTATATACGACACTCACCTCCCCAACCCTATCATCACCCCCCCTCCTCCACACCTCTTTGACGCCTACACACCCCACTCAGCCGGTATATACCACCGCCCCCCAAACCCAACACACCCCCTCACATACCCCCTCCCGGACCGCGTACATCTAACGTACCCCCCCTCCAGAGGCACCCCTGCTTGGAACTGGCAGGACTTTGTCTACACAGACGGCTCAAAAAAAGGCGGCTCGACCCCCCTCGGAGCAGCAGCTACCCACCCCGCCTCGGACACCCGAGTCAAAATCATGGTGACCTCTACCCCTCCCTCACATACGATAAACCGTGCTGAATTAGCTGGCATAGACATAGGCCTCCAACTTGGCCACACCCACCTCCTCACAGACAGTGCGTGCTCCCTCCGCCTTATTCAAGGTTACTTAAACTGCCCTTCTGCTTACCGCCATAACATTCACCGCGACACCCTCCTATCTATCACACACACCCTTAAAACCCGATGCGAAGCAGGCATCCGTACACACCTCGGTAAAATAAAAGCCCACAACCACTCCATCGGCAACGACCTCGCAGACACCCTCGCCAACCAAATCGCGGATGGCCACCCACCCGATACTACATACACCACCGGTTCAGAAGTCACGATAGGCCACTGGACATGGCCATACACCCTCATCCCACAAACCTTAGGGGACCCTACTCCCTACAGATACACCAACCTCAAATCCGACGCACACAAATACAGCACAATACACACACACACTCCTCTCTCGCAAACAACCAAACACGGAGCCCTCCTCGCCCGCGCCGCGTCGGACGGCGCCGACTTTTCCTACCACAACAAACACTCAACTCTCACAAATATACAGTTCACACACAAACAGGAATTCATGTGGGGCGTCCACAACACCCGCCTGCTTACTCACAACCCCACCCTGCGCTGCCCCCTATGTGGCCAATTCACTAGCAACGGCCACATGGCCGGTAACTGCCCCTCAATGTCTGGTCTAAGACAGGACCGTCACAACAGCGCTCTACAACTCCTACTCTCCCTACTAGAACGCCACAACGGAGGACGCTGGGAAACCATCACCGCAGACTTCGGTAACAAACCCATAAAATCGTTTGATACCCCCACCCCTGCCCTCACCCCACTCGACTGCCACCCTCCTCACCCCACACACATGCCCACCCGCCTTGTTGCTGCTGACGAAGGTCTCTCGTACGACTCCCTAACCTCATGCCCCGCCGTCCTCCCCCCTGAGATTCTCCCTCCCCTGCTTCGTCCCTCAGCACACAAACCTGACTTCATCCGCATCCTCGAACCCCGATTCGTTGGTCACTCCAACGGTCGCCGCCGTTACGCATCCATAAAAAAGATTCAGATAGGGGAATGGAAGTACTGCACAGACAACAACCTCACTCACACAGCCGACCTCATACGTGCCAAATACACACCCCTTGCGAACGCCATCAGAAACCACTGGCCAGGCACAGTGGTCGACATCCTCCCCGTCGTCATGAGCCGCACAGGTACACCGCACTCCTCCACCATCACGAGTCTCACCTCCCTTCTCACCGCCCGCACCGACCCTCCTGATAAACTCGTCTCGAAAGCACGCCTCGACACATCTCGCATTCTTACACAACTCCATACACATACTATCCAATGGCTGCATCACCTCCTACGCATATACCGCATCAAGTCCCGCACGACCTCCCGCCGCGCATCCGCACATTGCCTCCACGCACGACCCTGACTGCACACGTCCTTCACCTCTACTTGCACCCTCCCCGGGGGGGAGTAAAACCCCCGAACACCCTTGGAGAGGTTGGATTAGGTGGTTAACGGTCTAGCCCTGACTAGTAAGTTCCCTGTATGGCTTAGTTGGGAGGGCCCAGAGACAGCAGCCGACGCATCCGGCTTTTGGTGAAAAACCGGCGCATACGGTACATGTTGTAAACAATTTCAATTTCAATTTCAATAGAGAATGCCATTCATGGCTTGTTCCTTGAACTCGTCGTATTCTTTGCGGGCGGCATATGTTGGGTGCCTTCACGCGAGATACACCGGGCGCAGCGGACAATGGCGCATTGCCCGCGCAACATGCAAGATACTCGGAAAATTTTCGCGCTTCGATCGCACACTCTCGATCGACAATGTATTTACAATGTATAATAAATAATAAGGCGAAGAAGACTATATTTGTTGTTTTCAGTGGCGGCCTTATTTCTCAAAGAATAGGGGTACTTCCTTTCCATATTGATTTCCCTTTTGGAAAGCTATTTAAAGTGCTGCTATTTGCCTCACAATCAATCTCCCCGCTTAACCTTAAACATTAAACCACATTACCCCAATAAACCCTTTAATCTTACAACTTCACGTTATGTTGTTGCCTGCATGTTTTGCTGAGGACCAAAAACACATCATTTGCTGTACTTAAATAATGAATTGGGCAAAAGTAAATTGCTAAGAAGGCGGGCAACAAAAAGGGGGACCGCCATCCCATCAAACAATTAATTAATCGCCTAATACGGGCGCTCCTTTTCATGCTGCATTCAAGATGACCCCAACCGAATTGGATTGATATAATTTTTTCATTGATTCAAATCAGCGTAGCTTGCAATCGCTAAAATGTAGTGCTACGCGAATAAATGAAGTAAGATTCGCAATCATTTTGTCAAGCAAAGCGCGAAATTCTGGTTAAATGTCGCAAGTGGAAACTTCTCGCAACCACGTACTCGGTGCACACATGGCCATGAACTCCCCCCCCCCCCCCCCCCCCCCCCCCTTGCCCTATACTCGATGCATTGCATAAGTGATAGGCCGATATGGTTGTTGTCCATTATCTTGGTACATAGGACTTAAATAGCAACCTCATCAAATTGCGCGACATGGTCAATCGTTCGACACGCGAGAACACCGGGTAATGTCGTACTTAGTTTGGAGATTTATATTGCCCTCTAGACAAAGGAGGTGGACAATTCTTACCTGAGTGTCGGTTCACATGGACAAGGACATCATCGCAAAATCTACATTAGGGATTTAGGGTAAGATTTCGGATTGTTCTCGTACAAGAGCAGCGGGGCAGCAATAGGAACATTTGTCTAGCCAAGCTCTCGCCATCATTCGTAGCCAATCGCAGCATTCCGATATCGGGCCGCCATGAGGAAGTGGAAATTGATTTGGCTGGAGCCTTATATAACACCGTTGTTTGTGCCATACCCCCGCGCTTAAAATTACCGAGCGTGCCCAAAAGCAAGCAAATATAATCATACACGGTCGGGGGTGCTCTTGCTTGGTGATGCGCAAAACGCGCATGCGCCGTCTTTGAGGGTGATTCAGCGACATTAAGCATGGCACGGAAGGTGTTAAGGAGTGCTTGGGAAACAAGGCATGCATTTTCGATAAATTTCCGATGTAATTAAATTGTTTACAACAATGCCGAGTAAACGGTTGTTGTCGTCGAGTGGACCCTTAATCTGCCATCTAGGTCTTATGATAAGGGCATACGCCGTGAATCACTTGTTCCAATCTCTCCAATATTGTGTGGCGAGTACTGTCCTGTGACAGTACGTTACAGGACTAGTACAAGTACTCGCTACGATATTTATACCGTACCTTCCACGGATGTAGTGTACTAGCAGTTACACTTGCCATTGTGAAGCTCGAGGACACTGTCCGCAGTACTGTACGTATATGTACCTCCCGGTATGTACAGTACGCACAGTGAGTTCTCCCATGCGTCAAGACGCTAGGCACGAGGCCAATTGGTAACGCAACCTGGCCTACGAAAGACTACGGACGTCGACACGTCGACACATGCCTGAGGAAGCGCGACGCGTGACAAGACCGAAGGCGAGCTTCGCTAGACTATAAATAGTCTAGGACAATGGAGGGCGGTGACAGGATATTCCACATTGTAACTTCTTTCCTTCAATCCCCGCATAGCGACTGCTCCACTGTTGTTTGCTTACAGAACTACCAGCACTTTTCACTCATTGAACGCTTCCCATGAGAGATTATGACTAGCAACCAGCCACTGAGAGGGTGGTTGTGACAATTGCACATTTTCCTAACTAATGGTTGTACAACACCGTCAAATTCATTTAGTACTCATATTTTATTTTTTTCTGTATGCTAATATGAAAAATTAGGTGTCGCTTGTCTCCACGAAGCGCGGCCTCCTCCAGCCGTTGCGGGCGCGGACCAGCCAAGCTAGTGAGCATCCGCTTGTCGAGACGGTCCTACCTAACCTCTACTCATGTGCGACTCAGGCCGTGCCGGAGTTAAAGCGGGAAGGGGAGCAAGGGATGCGGAAAAATCCCCTCGCACGTGTAATCGACTGTCCCGTCTCACCCTCGTCCCAGATAGTTGCTCCTCCTCCCATCGCAGCTCGCCTCTTGGCATACTTTTCCCTTCTCTTTCGGGGGTTGGGAAGGAAGTGAAGTCCGTGGCCTTAGACAGTTTCCGTCTGGCGCTCCTCCCTCCGTGCTGGAATTTTCTGATGTCCCCGGTCTTTAGAACACATGTCCGACCGCGTTGCATCCGACCGCACCCTCCCGCAATGGTTTACGATGTGAGAGGGCCACCTTTATAAGCAATGTGCCGTTGCGATAACCCTAAGCACAATGCGTGAGGCATCGTGTCTATAATTGGGTACCGGCTGGGGGAGGGGTTGGTCGATATCATGGATCGAGGCGCGCCGTTCCCGAAAAGGTGTTGGGTACGGAAATGTCTAGCTGAAAACCCTTCGGACCGGATTTTTCCGGCGACGTTCTATCATGTGGACCTCCGCCGCTAGACCGTGTCGCTCCTCCGGCTGCGACCATCCTCCCGCCTGCGTAACGTCTAGCCTCGCCCAAAGGGGAGGCTCGAGTCCTATATGGCTGATCGACGGCTAGCGAGTAACGTCCATTGGTGTTGTTTCCCGGCTGTCCGCCGCAAGCTCCAACGCCCGCCGCCAACTCATATCCGCCCGTACCCTCCTCGCCGCCAAAAAACTCATGAGATATAATAGGTACCCTGTTTGAACATGAGAGTATTCATGCGTATCTAACGCTGAAAAGAAATATCGGACTACCCGAGCGGGAGATCTTGTTGGCGCTAGTAATGGCATTGATTTTAAAAGTCCTCCGTATATTACCGCAAGTACATGAACTTGCGCGCATTCATTTCAATTATCGCTATTCCGAGGACAAAGGTACGAAAAACGGCCATCCTTACTACCTTAAAAACACTACACATTCCCGGACCCACGTGCTCTAATGAATCCAACACTCAGCATGTCGACACGGCAAGTCGTGCCCTAATTCATTTTATCACGGTGCATGATTCCCAGTATCATGCTGTTTGGCAGCAATTGAAGGCCAACGGTAGTGGGAGCTTAGAGAACCGCTAACGTTGGGCGGGGGTGACACGTGCGGCGCACCCTTGCATCACCCACTCGCTTGCTCACTCGCTGATGCTAGAAAGATAAACGTGAAATGGATAGTTGCGATCTCGTGTCATTTTCTCGCCTAAACAACTCCTTGTGACCAAATGCATGAACGAACACGGGGGTTTGAGGAGTTTTGCTTTGCTGACTTCATAGTCTGTGACTTCCTTCATAGTCTAGCTCATGTTAATATAAGACCTTCTATGGCACAAGCAGGGAGGGCCCAGAGACAGCAGCCGGTTTCACCCGGTACATGTTGTAAACAATTTAATTTAATTTAATTTCATTGTGACTTCCTTACCCACTCTTTTTACGTGTGCCGTATGGAGCGCTAATGATGGAGGGGGATCGACGGCGGTATAAACGTATTGTAGTGGAAGGGGATTGGGAGAGTGCGCCGAGTGCCTTTTGAAACGGTTCCAAGTAGATTATGACCACACAAGCCCCAATAAGTGCGGCGACCTAACCTGCGAAATCGGTTTGGGACCTCTAATGACCCATGTGCCCGTCATGGATCAGGAGACTTGGGAGGCTTTGTATCACAACAACGTGTGGGCGGAGCTACGTGGCGACTTCAAGATTTCCAATGCGGCCAACACATTCCAAATGGTGGGCTTCTTCTCTAACCCGCTCAATATACGGATGAAGGACATCGCGCATCCTGCGAGAAAGATAGGGGACTTGTAACGTTGATAGGTGTCGAACATTAAATTCTGTAGAAAGGGCAGCTTCGAGAAGCCGGGTGTCGGTAGGCGTATTCGCGGATGGGTTACTCATACGTGGACAACGATGAGTTACTCGCCTGACTCCGTCTCATTCGACAAAGTGGAAACGACATCGGCAACGGCAACATATGACGCAGGTCCCATACTTTGAAGACTATGAACCCCCGGTCACTGTCAAAGAAACAACCGTAAGGCAGACGGGAGTTGCGATGACGTCCCATATCGTCTGCACGTTCAGCCCCGCGCGAGTGACAATAACAACGGACCCTCCAAGTACATGGACGCCGAAGCTCTGTGCAGCCCATCCCCTCCAAACTGGCCCGAGTCTCCATGAGGACGACAAACCTCCCACTGTTTCAAGGTACCCCACTTGCCTGCTTGCAATTGCAACCAACGCGAGTACGTCCAGTTTAAGTTCCAAGAATAATAGCTCGACATTTATACAAATAAGCTGGAAGTTCCAAACGATTAGTACTTGAAGACGACAACCACAACTTGGAACTTCCCGGAGCCAACTCTCCATCATGGTTGGGAGACGCAACACGCTCCCATTTACTTTCGCATTACAGTACGGCCCTATCACTACCCGAAGTTAACGAAGGCTACCACCGGCTACCTCAAGCATGTGATCGCGACGTGGATGCGAGAGAAGGAGACGGAGGCAGATCAACAACGGCCGGCAGCTGAGAATCGCGTGAAGATGGAAGTAGAATATTTGGAGCAGCGGAACGAGGAGCTTCGAGTGCTTGTCGATCCGGATGGGCTGGAGCAGCATGCAGCCGGAGCGGTGGCATTCACCCAGCAAGGATCCATTTTCAACGGTGCTCATAAGCAGCTTGGTTTGAAGTACGCAATGGACTTGTTAGAGGTCGCACCCCCAGCAAAAAATATAAATCAGTATTTACGCATGAGTAACTGATTTTTGGCAGCAGTTCAATCAGCGTGGGAGGCGAACTTGGTGCCAAGGCTGAGCAAATGTTGTGTGTGCTAGTGACGCCACGCAACATCACGAAGCATGCTGTGTAAACATATTACTTGCTGTGTAAACACGCAACATTAGAAAGCATGTTGTGCAAACGCGAAGGCAGTAATGCATTTTTGTTCCATATATAGATTTTTCATGCATACATGTTTCGATGCAGGCCCGAGTGCATGCATCAATGCGCTTTAGAAATGTTTATATGATGCCATGTGCAAAACTAAACACTACACAATATTTTTCGCTGAAATATTAAAAGACTGACAGTATCATTGGGACTTGCCGATGCGGCGTGAGGCGAACTTGTGATCGTGTACATTTGTGCTAACTTCCTTGGTGTGTGCCCGTGCTTCTCATTCTTCGCCTTACTCGATTTGCTAGAGCATGTCGCAGTGGTGGCCTTAATCCGTTGCCCGCCCATGCATGATGGCATGCTTCGCATATCCATTAACAAATGTAACCTAGTCATCACCTCCTTGGAGACAACGCCTTTCCTACACGAGCGTTTCCTAGCGAAGAAGTTGGTCCATTGAGTCATTGCCTTTGCACCATGACTACACCATTTAATTAGTCCACCCCATTACCTAACCAAGTCTCCCATGTGGCATGCCATGAGGTAGAGATAGATAGTGACAGAATCAGAAAATACCACCTTAAGGCAGGCAGTCATAAATACAGCATCCTTTTACTCTAGTTTCCTTGCATGCTACTCTACTCCCCATGAATTTTCATCATCGCAGCCCCTAGTGACTGCATCGTTGAACAAGAAGAAGCTCTCCCACACTACCATAGCATCCAAGAAGACGTCCTCGTTCACCTCACCGCCCTGGCCGTGGTAGGAAATGTCTTTCCTAAGAATCGTCTCCAAGAAACCCATTCCCACACCGCAACATGGATCAACCGCACCAAACTCGCCACCCAAGCATTGGTGGAAGCTACATGGGCCTCACAAGATAACCCGACCCCGTAACCTTCACGCACGCTACTACCGATAGACACAATGTCGTCTTAGCTTCTTTTACCCTAGACGCTCATGGCTCAACAAGCATGCTAGCGGACTCGATCCGCCTTTCCTCTCCCAACATATATCCGAGCCCCTTTCCTCTTCCAAGCTATAGACAAGCTCAAGCGTATTCAAAATCCGCTACGCAACATACGAGTTGACCGGCTTGTGCCTGGTTGAGTTGCGTTTTATTTGCTACGTCCCGAATAGTAAACCTATACGAGCCCTTATACGCCCTTAATTACGCCTATATATTTTAGTTCTCATTATTAATCTTCGGATCAAAGTAAGGGAATGATCCTTACTAAATAATAGGCGGGGTTAAAAAGGGGGGCGGGCCGCCTTGGATATATTGCTTTACATATATAATGGCCTGAAAAAAATCTTGATATGATTGATTGAATTGCCAGAATGGCGAGTAATCCTCACAACACGTTTCATATAAATCCGTAGCCGTTCATGCAGACCGTCGCATATATACCGCAAGTGCATTAAATCAGTATATTAATGTCCGTATGCAGTTCCAAAAGGGTTCCCGAAAGTCGCGTTTCATATATTTGCGCAATCGCTACACAAGCATCGCCGCCTCCCTTGACGCCGTTATGCCCGTCAAACTCCAACGAATCCGCTGGCGCGCACTACTTGCAACGCCGTCAACGAAGACATAAGGGCTCCTTCTCCTTGGATATGCACCGGGGGGCTGCCTTTGCGAAGTTTTACCATCGGTTGTACTAGTTTCAAGTTGCTTATTGATTCGGAAATTTGCCACCATCGATATCTGATGAAATTCAAGATGGCTTTTGGTTAAGCGCTTGGCTCGATGGCCGCCCAAAACAATCTGTTGTGCTCGTTGGTGTGGAACATAATGTATCCAACCTCCTCTCAACCGCCTTCCTCATCGTCCTTGCACTCGCCGTCCGCGGCGTCCGCTTATTCACCACTCTCCGTACCCTCACCAGGTTGTCGCGCTTCGTGAGCTCGCCCCCCACCGCACTCGTCTTCGGCTTGCCCATCGTTGTCCTCCCAAAGGGGTTGTACTCGGACTCCCGTTTCCCATCACCTTCAATGGTACCCGCATACGTCGTCATATCAAATATTTACCCTTCGCTAGGCTTATTGATGGCGTGCGTAGGGATATTCGGGCGAGCGCTTGGACTCGTTTGAAGGGTGGCAACAAGCAAAGTAGCAAACTACTCTTCTTGCTAGCGGACGGGAGGGCGTACCACTATCCATATTACTAAGTATTTCTAAAATGTGCGGATCGTTGGTCCGATACCTGCAGCCGCTTCGAAGCAGTTACACATTTTTCGATTTCCGCGGGCCAACATGATCACTAATTACGAGTCCGAGTCGCTAGGTCCTATGTACGGTCTTATCCGGCAGGAATTACTGCATGTTGCTACTTCTACTATACCGTGGGCGGCGCCCGCCAGCGGCGCAGCGGCGGCGGCCCCGGAGAGGGGTGCGCTCGCAGGCCCGTCGGCACCTACCTGTACCTCCACGCGGTGGGCGCTGGTAACCCCATAGCCGTGCCAGGCCTGGCACGGTAGGGGGCTGAACGAGGTACCGGCAGCTGCGATCCGCGGGATCAGCAGCTGTCGGGAAGCCCTGTACGGAGGGTTTTGGAAAAACATAATATCCGTATACCGGCACAGGGATCTCCCGCTCGGCCAGTCCGATATGTCTTTTTCGCGATTAAATACTCGCAAATACTCTCCCGACGATGGGGCGGGGGCGGCGTTTGCGAAATGTTTTTGGCGAAAAGGGGTACGGACGGATCAGCGGAGGGACGAGGGTGTTGGAGCTGGCGGCGGACAGCTGGGAAGCAGCGCTAGGGACAGCGCTCGCTAGCAGTCGCCAGCCCTGCGAGAGCCTTAGGTCTCCCCTGGGGGCGAGGCCTGATGCTACGCAGGACGGAGGCTGGTCGCAGCCGGAGGAGCGGCACGGTCTGGCGGCGGCGGTCCTTAGGATCGCCCGCCGCCGGAAAAGCCCGGTACGGGGGGTTTTTGGAAAATTCCCGTACCCACCATCTTTTGAGGACCGGCGACTCGATCCCTGTGTTCTTCCAACCCCTTCCCTAGTCGGTACCCGGTTGTCGATAGGCTGCCTCAGGTAGTGTGCCTAGGGTTATCGTAACGGCACATTGCTCGTAAAGGCGGCCCCCTAACAACGTAAACCACCGGGGGAGGGTAC